>CM076575.1:364116114-364331114 GCA_034641835.2 Pinus albicaulis
CAGGTGTCAAAGAAGGTAAAATGGTAAGCCAAACTCCATGCTGCAAGCAAAGGAATGATTTTGAAGGTGAAGCTCTTATTATGTGCAGTCATCACAAATGTGTCAAAATTAAGCATGGGAAGGCTCTAGGATCAGAAGGAAGAAAATGTCATATCTTCAGCAACCTGCAATATAAAGGTCATTTTGTCTTCATATGAATCATTGATCCCTTGCAGAGAAATAGAAATTTCAAAAGGAGAAAAAATTGCAACTTTTCTAAGCCAAAATTTGACTAAGTGTCGAGGCACTGCACGCCTAGAGGCAGGGGTTGTGCCCCTGGCCATTTTCCTCGTGAAATTTTATTCAGTGATGTGCGCCTGGAAGTAGGCGCTGCATGCCTGGTAGGGTGTTGTGCCCTTTCCTGATTGACGTGACAAGCTAGCAAAACAAACCTTGGTGATGCGCCCTTGCCCACCTTTGCCCAACTCGCCTGACAGGCCCGGGCAGGCAATGCGCATTTTTCCAAGAGGGCCTCCACACCATGCAGACCCTCAAACTCAAATTAAATCTCTTCAAAGCTGCCACCAGGGGTTTTCAAGAAAGGTTAAATGGTAAGTGGATGCCTTACCCTCCTCAAGGCATCTTCATGGTTTGAAATTAAAACAAATTGGAGACCCTAAGTTGAAAAGATATTTTTCATGCTTAAGAACACTGTTTAAGCCCCATGCATCTGCCTACTAAGGATATCAGTCAACACAAGTCAAAAACATAGTTTAAAACATATATCAGCAGGGGTTATCATTAAATTATCTGCCTTTTCCTCATTCTCATATACTTACACCTTCACTCATCCATCTCACTCACTTGTAAAAATTTTCCCTGTTACCACCATTCCATTACCTTATTCATATCAGTTTCACAATAGTCTTGGGTTTTTCCCAAAGGCAGAGTGGTCAAATATCATAAAGATAGGAAAGTGAAATGAAGAATGAAGCAAAGAAGATGATGTCAGTAGGGCAGAGAAAATTGAAGCAAAGGGCAGTGATGATGTGGGCAATGATGATAGCAGTCATAAAAGCGTAGTAAGGGAAGTGAGGCGCCTATCAATGAGGCACATATCAAAGTGGCAAATGTCAGTGAGGCACATTCCAATGAGAAATCAAACAAGTGAAGAAGAGATCGGTGATGACAGTGGCACAAAGAGGCAAATGCCAATGAAGAGGAAAACAGGGAAGAATCAAACAAAGAAGGATATCAGCAGTGAATCAAAGGTTAGTGATAATAAAAACATGCATGCTAGCAGCCATGAAATCAGAAATGATGATGATGATAATGCTATCAGTGATTAATAGTGAGGATGATTGGAAGGTCAAAGAGCCATGAAGAAAGAAATAAGACTGCTAAATAATGAGGCCTTTGAAAAAAATGGTGAGACCAATGAGGAAAAAGACAAAGAAAACATTGAAAACCTAGCTGATGCATCCCCTGCAAGCATCCCAAACACCCTGAGCAAGAAAAATTCCAAATTTTGGTTTTGATTGATTTAAAGTGCCAAGGGCGCAGTGCCCCTAGTGCTGTGATTTTTCTCAAGGAATCCATTAGAGGAAAACTTGAAATTTTTGGAATCCTTAGGCCAAGGACATCATGTACACAAAATTTCAGATCATTTGGAGCAATTTTGGTCCTCCAAAAGGCCCAAAACCATGCAAAATTTCACCTTTCTGCCTTGTTTTCAGGGCTGGCGCTGTGCCCTTAGCATCCTTGGGAGTTTTGGTTTTTTGAATAGTAAAATGAAGTACAATAAGAAAACCAAGTGCATTTTTGGAAATTAGACATGACGAGCTTTCCAACGATCTATCACGGAGCTCATTTCGACATCGGGAAGGCCTTCAAAACTCAGCTGCAAGGTGACCCATTTTTCCAATGCAGGCACTACGCCCTTGGTCCTCTGTGTTGCGCCCTTGCCAAAAAGTCAACAAAAGACACAAATTTATGGAAAATGGATATTTTAATTTTTTTATTTAGGAAAATCACTCCAGAGTTGGTTAAGGAGTTATGGTTGAGTTATCTTTCATTTATTGTAATATATATTATGTGCCTTGGCTCTTGCATGGCCTCTTTGGACATAAATGACATTTATGGTGTAATAATGGTTGCTAAAACCCTAGTTAGGGTTTTGGCCCTCCTTTTCTAGATAAATAGAGCATGGAGGTCTCATTTTTTTTTTTGGTTAGTTGTTGAACTAAGCATAGGCTCTGAGTTGTAAGGATTTTTTGGCTTTGAAGCATTGTGAAGATTTTGTTTTCATTTTCTTATGTTTTACATATTGTGTCATATTTCTCTTGCATTAGAACATAAATTTTAGCTTAAGGTATGTTGTCAAAAGCACATTAAGTCTGCCTGCTTATCCTGCTCTCATGTTTTCCTCTGCTTGGTCAGTTTAGAGAATTCTTAGTTGCTCTCTAATCCCACTCAGCTTGTTAATCTCAAGAATGATTTAATGGAGTCAGTACCAAAGAGGTTTATGGTTAGCCCTACCCTTTGGAATCACTTAAACATTGTTTTTGAGGTCTTTACTTTGAAGTATTTCTAGTTGGGGTTTGACTGGAGAGGTTTATGATTTTCCATGCCCTTCTGTTAGTCTTAATTGGTTGCTTTGAAGGTATTTATAGTATTAATGATGAAATTAGGAGTTCCCCGCTTCTTGATCATTACTATATGTTTCCTTGCATGTTTTCTTTCTCTAAAGGTAGATAGCTAGAGAGGTTAGGAGTTCCCTGCTCTATAGGGTTTGCTAGATAGTTGTTTTTTAGTTTACTTGCTAGGGTTTGGTCGGAGAGTTATTGGTATGCCCTGTATTTGGTTCTTTCCTTATGCATAGTGATATCAAAGGCCCTTCTTGTTGTAGTATTTTCCAAAGGATTCTTAACTACCCTTTGCACCTACTTTGCTCACAATTTAATGTTCACTTCACTCACATCAACCTTGAAGATCCATTTAGCTTTGTTATACTTGCCCTTTGAAGCATCCTTGACCTATTGTTGTACCTTCCTAGACCTTTTGCAGACTCTATAACCCCATGGTATAAACCTATCCTACTCTATCTGTTTTTCTTGACAACCTACCAAACCAAACAAACAAACAAACAAACCCTAATCTTTATAATTAGCCTAAAACCAAAACCTTAAAAGCTATCAATTTACATCCTTTACACAAACATAGAGAGAGCCCTCTCTGAGTCCATGAAGGCTAGGTCCTAGGACTCCAAAGACTAGTCTGATGTTACCCCTATTCATTTTTTCTTGCCAATCTAACAAATTACGGGGACCTAACACAAATCTTCTTCTTTAATGAATCGCCATAAAACATTTTCAGCAGAGAGTATAATGAGACCAATACATATATTTGCAGCAGAATTATTCAGAACAGATCTACGGATATACAATAGAGAGAAATCTTGATCCAACAGATCTCTGAAGCTAACTGGAGGCAACTTCCAAACCCTAGATCTGAATCTGGGGCGCTACCAAAAATACTGATTGCGTGTGTCTGTAACTCCTTGGATGCACCCTCAAGCTTTTGTGACAACGTCTATGACTGCTTAGACACTACCTGGAAAAAGCTGTGCATGCATCTATGGTCAATCTAGCTTAGATCCGCTCCAAAACTCCTTAGAAACTACCTTTCAGTCACTGTGCATGTGGCTATGGTAGCTTGGACTCTACTAGGACACTTTGTGCCAGCGTCTAGGGATGAGCGCAATTCGATCTATTTCTGAAACCCTAATCATAGCCTTAAGCCTCTATGCCTGTGTCTATGGCACCTTAGACACATGAATAATCCTCTATGCCAGTAGCTATGGATGCAAATTCTTTGTAGCAAGCCTGCGGCTAAGATCTAGAAAACCCTAGATCAGAACGAGCCTCATGCCTGTGATTTCAAACACTACGCAAACTCCTTCCGTCAAACATGTGCGAGCCAAGACAAAATACGTGAGTAGAAGATAGCTAGATCAATGTGTGTGAATGAGCTTGAGGTTGCTTCTATTTATAGGCTTTCATGAGGGTCTACTTAAGGTTAAGGCTAACTTAACCAATTTCACATTTGTTTAGGCCTACTCATTCCATTATACATTAATAAATAAAATAATTCAAAAATTAACTTCCGCTTAACCAAATGGTGTAACCTTTACATCGATTTTGGTCCTATCGAAAATAGGAATTTAATGTAATTATTATCTCATCCATTTAACCTTTCTAAGATGGAATTTGACCCTATTTGGAAAAATTTACAACATATTTTCATGCATGGGAAATTAGAGAGAAAATGAAGGAAAATTAAGAAAAGGGAGACGTCAATGATAAAAAGGCACTTGAGAATTAGTTGACAATTTTTTTCCCATCTTTGGAGAAGGTGTAGGAAATGAAAGAGTAAAAGCACTTGGAAAAGCATGCGAAGGAAGGAAAAGGACAAGCAAAGTGATGAGCCCCAGTATCACAACTAGATCGTTGAGACTCCCAAGGCTACCAACTTCAATTATCAACCCGAGGTTTTTACAAAATTAAGAGGTGACAGTGTTGTATGCAGATTAGGTCAAGTTCTACGCATGCCACCTTAAAGAAATGGACCAGATCAATGCATACAAAGACCACTCTTTTAGCTAGCTCAAATAAGGGAATTTCATGAAAAATAAAGTTATACTCTAATTGCAAGAATGACAACAATTGCTCTAATTGCAGAAATGGAAAGTTTTATTCATCATATGTAAAATTTAACTCTAGTTGCAAGAATTTAAAGGCTATGCTAATTGCATGAATTAAAATTACTTGTCAATTTTCAGAATATAAACCTTGTGTTATTTGCAAGAATGTGAATCATTAGTCTAATTATAGAATGTGAAAAGTTACTTTGAAAAGAAACTCATTCTATGTGAGAACAACACTTTGTAATTGAAACCCTAAGAGAATGACTTCAAAGAAATAGGCTTAATATACTTTTCATTGGAAAATCGCCTTATTAATAAATGTGTTCAAAGGTAATTGGCCAGAGTAACAAAGTTCATATGCATTTCATAAGAAAATCATCATTACCATTCAATTTAGAAATTTTTCATGTAACTCTAATTGCAGAATTGTATTTTCAGTGAGGAAAAGGCATGTTCAAATTGGTATTGGGTCCTCCTCAATCATGGATTCTTCCCTCCAACATCCTGAGAAAAGTGGACCTAGCTCCCTTATATCCTCGCATTCACTTGAGTTCATTGGCTTCTAGTAAACCTAGAGCTATATATGGGTGATTCTAGGGATCACTTCAATTCAAAGGAGAGGAAATGAAGGGTACAAGCCTCAGACACTTCCTCTAGATGCCTCCAACATTCCTTTACATCATAAATGTAATAAAAATTTCTCTTTCCAACACATTAACCAAATTAGGCCACAAATCATGACAAGCATCCTTTATTCTTCCTATTAAACACTTTATGGGCAAAATGATTTCAATTAATGTGTGAGAAGAAGAATTTATAGGCTAGAGGATGGAAAAATGGCCTTATAATATACCTATTTATGGGACCCATCATCACCCTCTTGCTGAAAGTGTTTCTCACCCTCTAAGAAAATTACTCACTGATATGTAGCTTATGCATAGCTCTGGTGGCCTCTTTGGCATTCCAAGGCATCTCAGATGGTGTTCCTTCTTGTGGGTAGAATCATACATTTTCCTCCATGGTTGTCCACTCCATTTGTTCCTATGCTTGATATCTTCTCTCATATAGGCCCAATAACAAAGGAGGACTGAGTTTTAGCCCTATCAATTGATCTTCAACCTTTGAATAATTATTTTGTATAATGGGGTCCTTTCTAGGGCATTCCCAAACCTTTCAAGGGGGTGATATTCCCTGATTTGTGCACTATGGGGTAGAGCATGCCATCTTATTTGGAAAGCCTACAAAATATCTATCCTAAATATCCTAAAGGTATATTTGAAATGGAGGATGGATTGTTCTTATGTTTCCAGGTAGCGAGGGGTCAGTTTTGGATCTACAAAGATAATATTATGGTTACTTATGATAGCCTTGGGGATTATTAACTATGCTCTAATGTATATGGGATCACTTGTTTATTTGGATATAAATTTATTTACTTCCTCAACCCTTGTTTCTTCATGGGTTAACCAAGAGGCCAGTTCCATCAGTTGTGCATCCCCCAAACTTGAATTGGGGTCCCAAAAGTTCATATCTTTGAGGATCATGTTGTGCATATAAAATTCAACCAATTTGGCCCTATCATCAATGCTTACATGCTAGAAGAATTCAATGCACCTTCTATAATGTTGAAATGGTAGAGAGCCATATTGTGCCAATTTATTGATTTGGAATTGTAGCCATTTCTCTTTGAGGAATATGGCATATGATTTGGATGGATGCTTGCATTAAATGGCCTCTATGGATAAGCTTGCCATGGTGGTAAGTTGTGCCTCCTTTTCCTATAGTTTCTATCCCAATATCTTGTTTTCTAACTGCAGCTACTCCTTCATGATTGATTCCTTTAGCCTCAAGTAAGTCATTTCCTTACCCATTTTTTGCACATTTTCCTCCATGAGATCAAAATCCTATACTTTCTTGGATTTTTCAACCTATATCCACTAGTGAGTTTCTCTCCTCTCTTTTTCTAACTCAAATAGGAGGGGAATTGCAAAATTTTCAAGTATAATTCTTCTTGCTTCAACAAAATTGTAATAGGACCCAATATTGGGTTGTGGATTAGGCTCTTGGAGTCTTTGTCGACCTTTTCCCTCCTCTTGAGGTGCTCCTATCCTTTCTTGTAACACTTTTTCCTTAAATCCTGTAGCAATTATGTTCCTTATTGTAGCAGTTATGTTCCTTCCTGTAGAAACTTTGTTCTTTCATATAGCAGCTATATTCTTTCCTATAGAGATGTAGTTTGTGCTCTTATTTGCTTGCCTATGATTGCTCTAGTGGTTGGCCTTCTCATGGGTGTCAATGGTTGCTTTCCCTTAGCTTTGAGGGAGGTGGCCTCCTCAATTTTCCCTTCACCTGATCCTAATTCTCCTTCTCTGTGGCTAACCGATTCATCAATTGTGAATGGGACTGTTGAAGGAGGTTGAGACGTCCATTTTTTGATCTTGGTGTTATAACTAGCCCTCCCATATCTACCTAGTTTCATCAGCTTGTTGGGGTAAACATGAGAGGAGGAGCTACTACAACATGAATCAAACTCCTAAGTACAGTTAAGGACGTGGAATCGATAAACCAAAACTTTAATGACCTTCCTCAGGAGCTACAAGGCCCCCAAGAGATAAACCACCCCTCTAGGTGCCCAAACATTGAGTTAGATTGATTTTTCATTGACCTGGAATCCCAGTTGTAGGAAAAACATTGTCTGAATTTGATTGTAGGCCTCCAGTCACATGCATAAGTCTACAAGGGAGTGACTGCAGTCCCAATTTCCCAGTTTTGTGCCCGCGGCCACGGAAACAATGCTACCTTTTCAGGGCTAGACTCTAGATCACTTCCCATAACTTGATGATAATTTCCAAAAAAATAAATGACACAAAGACAAATCCTATAACACAAAACTTGATCAAGTAATTTACCTAAGCAATCATAACCATGACAAACATTTCATCAAACATATGGCCAAAATGTAAACTACAGGTCATGAATGCATATATGATCATAATAGTCTGAGATTCAATTTAAAATTACCAAGAAGTCCATATGCCCTCTCCACATAGATGAAATAACATTTTTTATTTCATGCATTCATCAATCATTCATATATTCATCAAACATGTCAAGAGCCATATAAAATATACATCATATAACCAACATATAACCAACAGATAAACCATCAAATAACCAATATATAAACCATGGAAACTCATCCATAATATCACCATAAAGATCAATACATATGCTCATATATCACAATAGCAAATAAGCCTTATTAAAATATGAAAATTCCAGCCAAGTCAGGGACTTCCACGTACCACCCGACCATAGATTGGGCTGAACCAAATCTTTCTTTCAGCTAGTCACCCACGTGCCATATTATAAGCATGAATGTGGGATCTCATGGAATAACCAAAACACAACCAAAACATGGCTTCTAGAGGTCAAAATGCCTCAAACCTCAACCAGTGATTCCACGTCATGACCAGATATCACTAACCATCACCAAATCAATATCTACCCAACACTAGTAGAAAATGATGAAATTAGTGGCTAGGTGACTAAAAATGTTAGTCACTGCAACTATTTCAAGTGAATTACTACTAAATTTGAGCAATTTTAAGAGACCGAACTAAAAATGACTAACTTAAACAACTAATTTAGTCTAGGGATACAATATACGACTAAATAACAAGTGACTAAACTAAAAGAGACTAACTTAAATGACCAATTTAGTCTAGGAATAAAATATATGACTAGATAATAAGTGGCAAAATTAATAATGATTAACATAAATGACTATTATAGTCCAAGAATAAAAATATGACCAAATAACAAGTACAAAAAATATATGAATTAGTCATTTATGTTAGTAATTTTCATTGTGTCACTCCAGAAATGGAAAATTTCAATTTTGATACCGAAGTATTACATTTCACTACAGGCGTCTCAGAATCCATCTACAATGTTAAAATTTAGAGACAAAGGGGTTTATGAATCCATCTACGTAGAATCTACATTAAGGTCCAATGATGAGGCTCCAAGACCCAATCGCGGTTTGAAATAACTCTGAATGGAAGACACATCCCTCATAAAGGCCCAAAAATATCCCTTTGAGAATATAGTTAATGTGGTGATTTGAAGACTTTTTAATGGTCACTGATTATTTAGGACTTAAGTCCATTTTTGTTTATTTCCTTGGCCACGGTAAAGGCCATGATACCTATTCTTATTATGAAAAACATACTAAATTCCCATATTCTCAACTATAAGTTTTGTTCATGAAAATTTAACATGACCTATTAACCTCTAATGCTGACTTAAAAATAAAACAATTATAATATATTTACTAGTATTAAAAAATAAAATAATTTAATTCATTTATCTTTGATTTTTACTTAGCGCAATGCTCATGTTTTCAAATTCACTCATAAAAAAAAAGACTATGAAACATAATCACCCACAACATGTCATCCCTTATATTTACACTCACCTACTCCAACACTTCGAAGCATATGGGAGAGAAGGAATTGAAGCATTTGGTATCGAACAGTTTGGGCGGATATGGATGTATCGAAATCAATCTAAAATGCAGGTGTAGGTGGAGATGGGATTCTCTGTCTCATACATGCATGTTATCACTTACTTTTATCTTTTTCCTAGCGTCATTTCTAATTTTGGGGGCTTTGGGGATGTTCTTGCTTGGCTTACATTCTCTCATTTTGATAAACCTTCTATGATCCCTTTTGTTTGTCAAGAAGATAATGAAGGATATGGTCTATGAAATTTTATCATGGAAGAAATCCATAAGCATTGCATCCTATTGAGGAGGTAAACAATCCTTTACATGCATGCTTAAGGTCCTCTTAATTTAATTTTCTCGGTAGGGAGATGACTTTGGAGATTTATGAATAACATCACTAATGAATTCAAAATATCAAATGGCTAATTTCTTAGCTTATAAATCTCAATAGGAAGGAATTTCAAAAGGTAGAAGCTCAACCTGGCCTATTGCTAATCCTATATTTACATGTGCATCAACGTCTAATACTAGTTACTCATGCAATTTTGTGGCAGATCCTTTTCTCTATATTCAAGTTTGTCTTCTTCATTTCAAGAGAGCCATAATAGTTTATTGTTTTGGGTAGTTGCGTCTGAGTCCTTCAAGGTCTTCATAGTTACATTTTTTTGATATTTCAATGTTTTAAATTGTTTGAAATGGATGGTGCTTTTGATATCTTGGGAAAATATTTTTCACATTTTTTAGAACTAAAATTATGCATTCTTGTTATCAACCTAATTTTATTTTTGTCCATAATATTCAATACATGGTATTTATTAGTAATTTTATCTTTGTTACTAAGGAAATAGGATTCTAATTTCAAAGTGATCATCTGTAAAGGTGCTTTCAAGTACAGACTATAAAACATGGAATTTTATCTATCCCCGCTAACTTCTAGAAATTTTTCAACCTAAAAGCCAAAGACCAGTAGTATGTTGATTTTAAATCCCTAGTAAATCATATTTATCATGGTTTGATCCATGGGTCAACACCATTCATACAAACTTCATTGTAACTATTCATTATTAACAAAAAAACTTAAACTAAAAGATAAAGACAAAGACAACAATTTTTTTCTTTCTTTTGATAGTGCTTATCTGGTACCTACAAATATTCTTGATTATTTATAACTTCTTTATTGTTGATGAGTAGCTAGGAAGTCTCTACAGTTTCTTCTAGATGGGACAATGAGAGGCATTTATGAGCTTGGTTTGCAAGAGGTGCACCATCTTTGCTAGAGATTATAGAGTTCATATCGATTATACCCTCTTGCTTATGATGGATGTGTAAGCTATCTATCCCTTGGTCCACTGAAATTCTTTGCAGCCTGCTACAAGTGTTCAAATTATGGGTCTTCATACTTGCTTTTAGCTATGCAATATTCCTATTTGAGGTGTGAGCATAAAATTTTATCATCTTTTCAAGAATTTATGACTTCAATTCGAGATTCTGGAGGACCACAAAGGTATCCCATAGTTCAACTTCATACCATCATCAGTGACATGATTGCATTCATCATCTACTTCTCCATAGATTCTAATAAAGTCCCTACACATATGTAATCTACACATAATATGTTTGATTCCTTTAAATAATCCAACATTATGGTAGGTGGGTTCTGCTATCTACCACTATGAATGTGCTAATTCATGGCGTAACGTGAATTAAAGACAATGACCAGTTGGATCTCCCACCAATGCCTCTTGAATGATTTTTATCAGCTCTAATAATTTTAAGGTTCTCCCTCTCAATGGATGTGAAGATGAAAGTATTTTCCATGTCCCTTGAAGATGATTCTTATGACTCGTTTGTGACGTATGAATTTAATCATGGTCTTTTGTGCTCCTAGGAGGTTAATCATTCTTCGTTCTATTACGTTAGCTTGAGCATAAAAAAAAATTTCAATATCCTTTAAAAACATGAACATTAAACAATATTGGAAATATACTCTATCGAAGAACCACTTTGATTTTATTAATAAATATTAAAAATTCCTTTAATTTGAAAACATAAACTAAATTAAATTTGAATTGATTAAATATTTTATTTTTTTAATATAAAAAATAGATTAATTATTAAATATCCCAATATTCTAAAAAAAAAAATTTAAAATTAAATTTCCGCCTAGATTTAAAATTCAATTCCTGCCCAGAAATAAACCCAACCCAAAATAAATTTAAAAAAAATAAAAAATACTAGTGTTTGCACAACGATATTTTGGCGCACTTAACAATTATTTAACCCTACACGAGGGGTTTATAAAAACCACTTTTTCTTTTATGTTAAAATGTTTGGCATTTGTGGGACAAAGGTGAAACAAGGTTAGAGTCTCCATGTTGATCGATCCCCAGTAATGAGCGGCGCAGAGAGACATACACAGTGAATTCAGTGTGAGTGAGAATAGTGGAGGCCATGGAGGGCAGAAACAAGTGGAAGAACAAGGATATGGAGAAATAAAATGGCGTAGACTTGAGCCTCTTGGAGGCCATGGAGAAATCCGAGGGCACAATCCATGTCATGGACATCTAGGTCTTGAGGAAGATGGTGTTGGCCTTCGAGCGTGGCCTCCATGACAACTTGGAGGCTCGCATGAAATATGTAGACCACCCAGACAAGTTTTCTGACTCAAAGCTCAAGCTCCACGAGGAGCTGGTGCGCCCGAAGGTCCTGTTTGGGGCAACAAAGATCTACCTGGAGCTCGAGCTCCACGAGGAGCTGGTGCGCTCGAAGGCCCTATTTGGGGCAACAGAGTTCTACCTGGAGCTTGTGCACCTCAATGGCATTCCCTCCATTGTCGGTCTCCTGACTCACCAGAACATTGATATAGCCATGGACATGGTGGGCCTCATCCATGACTTGATGGACGAGGACATGGTGGAGGACTCCGATGAGGCAATTTGTGGACACCCTTTTTATATTTTATTTTTAGAAAATGTCTAGCATTTGCAGAATTGGTAGCCGACAATCATTTTGACGGTGATCATAAACTAACGTTGCTGCCCATTGCAGGACGAGTCTCTTTCCCAGAACGATGATAGATCGATGTCCCAGGAAGGGAAACCGACATAACTTCTCGTCAGTGGGAATGATCTCTTCAACGGACTAAAACAAAAAGTCAGTTGGCACTACAACAATAAATTGAAGGTCTAGTTTACAGATCTTTCATTTCTCTCTTATTGTATGTGTCTATATTTTTTAGATAAATATTTTGAGTTTACAAAGGGGAGGGGAAGCGTTTTTTATTCAAGGAGTTGTTGATAAGCCCATCAACATTGTAACATACAAAGGCGGGGATAATCATTTTTCAACCAAGGAAATATATTCCCTAGTTTTAGAAAAGATGAAGGCAATTGTTGAAGCTTATCTTAGGACCACGGTGACGAAGGTTGTCGTAAGTGTTCCTACATGTTTCAACAATTCTCAAGGTAGGAAACCAAGGATGCTGGTGTCATTGTTGGCTTGAATGTTATTAGAATTATCAACTAGCCCACTATGGCTATCGTTTCCTATGGACTGGACAAGAAGGCTAATAGTGTTGGTAAAATAAATGTTCTTATTTACTTGGGTGGAGGTACCTTTAATGTTTTTGGTATGACAATTGAAAGCCATTGTTTTGAGGTGAAGGCCACAATTGGTGATAACAATTTTGGAGGCGAATATTTTGATGAAATATTAGTTATCTACTTTATACGAGACATTAAGACAAGGTATAGAAAGGAAATTAGAAGCAATTCCAGAGCCCTTGCGAGACTCAGAAAATCGTACGTAAGGGCGAAAATAACTCTCTCATCCACAACCCAAACCATACCACCATTGAGAATGATTATATTTGATGGAATTGAATTTTATTGCACCATTACTTGGGTCATGTTCGAAGAGTTTATTATGGATTTTTCAGGAAGTATATGGAGCTTGTTGAAAAATGTCTACGTCATGCCAAGATGGACAAGAGTTCCATTCATGATGTGATTCTTGTTGGAGGATCTACTAGGATTCCCAGAGTTCAGTCGTTATTGCAGGACTTTTTTTAATGGAAAGGAAATATGAAAGAATATCAACCTCGATGAAGTCATCGCATACATATCTGTGGTATAGGCTGATATTTTGAGTAAACAGGGTGATTAGAAAATTTGAAAAACACTTTTCCCTGATGTAACTCCTCATTCACTAGGGTTTGAGGTTGTAGATGGTCGTTTGAGAGTCCTCAGCCCCAGGAAGACCCTTATCCCCCCCAAAAATAAGCAGCTATGTTCTACTGTCTTAGACAACAAAAATAATTTGTTTTTTCATGTGTATGACGACGACGGAAGTAGAAGCCAAGACAACAAATTGTCGAGCCGATTTGATTTCTGTGGAATTCCTGCAACTCTAGGAAAAGTTCCCCAGATCGATGTGGGATTTGATATTCATGACGATGGTATTCTCAACATATCTGCAATGGAAACAACCATTCACTCTGGAACCAGTGCTTGCAAAGCGGAAAAATTTGAATCGACGATGGGTACTAAAGGTGACAATATAATTTTTTATTGTATTTTTATGAGAAATATTTCTTTTTATTATTTGTTCATTCTACATTTAAATGAAGAATGATAATTTATTTTTCCTACTATAATATCTATTATCCACTATAATTATTATGGTTATTTTTATCTCAAATTAATTTTAGCTCAATTGATTAATGTATCTTGATATTCAGGTTCAAGCAATATCATTGCTTGTGTTGGGGAAGTTACAACCTCCCTTATTTATACTAAAAAACTTGCTTGTGTTGGGGAAGGTACAACCTCCCTTCCTTGCCAGTTTATTGAAAAACATGCTATAGAATTTGGTAGAAAGTAATTTAATGTTTAAGAAGACTGTGATTTGAATTCTGTTGAGAAATTACTTTCGGTATAGGTATTTTGTTATCGATTCATCATATATTTATTTCATTATCGATGATTTCGGATTCAGCTATCAATGATTCCAATGTGATTCATCTTTAAGAAAAGAGCTATGTGGAGCTCCAAATTTGGACAAGAAAATAACGTAAGTAATTTCTCAATTTGTAATCTTGTTCTTCCCTAATTGTTTTTCAAGATACATTGGTGGAACAAGAATTTCCTCCAGACTTTTGGAAGGACCATGTCATCGAATCCCTAATGCCATCTTAGAAGGTTAGCCATCTCAGTGCTCGTCGATTTATTAATTCCCATCACTATAGCAGCTCAACCTCCATTGTTATAATTAACGACCTTAAATAATTATAGGTTGAACCATAAGGCGAGAATCATATAGAGACATTAATATTAGTTATAGGTTGCACCATTAGGAGAGAAGCGTATAAAGACATTAATATCTGAGATTAAGAATATGTTTATATCTATGGGCTATGGGGAAATTGATCCCTCTACATATGATACTGCTTGGGTAGCAAGGATTCCAGCAGTTGATGACTCTGGGAAGCCTTAGTTTCCTGTGATGAGAAGAACAAGATCAAAATCATAAGTGACCAGGGTAGATTGAGCAAGGAGGAGATTGAGAAAATGTTTCATGATGCTGAGAAATATAGGTCAGAGGAAACAATGCACATAAAGAAAGTGGATGCTAGGAATTCCCTGGAGAATTACGCTTACAACATGAGGAACATTGTCTGAGTAATCGAGGATTCTCTCAAATGTACTATCCACTGGCTCGACCAAAATGAGCATGCCAAAGCCGACGCATTTTATGACAAGATAAAAGATATGGATATTATTTTCAATTCCATACATCATGAATATGTGCATAGGTGCTAATATGGGTTTTTTTGGGTGCTAAGATGTGCATCTTGATCTCGATCCGGAAATGGAACTACTAGATATTAGTCTCGATCTCAAGACTCAGAATCTTCAACTCACTCACAAAGGTGGTTGGATCAACTAGCCTTGTTATTCATGATGCTTGGTCTCGGTATCACTATTGGACCGAATCTAGGTAGAACCACTGCCTACACTTGGTTTTACTGCTTATGGTGTTGTATAAGCATTTGAGTAAGAGAACCAACTGATGATCTAACTGCTGCTTCATTTTATTTGAGCCAAAAGCTAATTTTTAAAAGGTACATCAAAAAAAAATTTAGTCCCAGCTTTAGACACAAACATGTAGCATTCATGACAATGAATGTCTATCTTACAATGTGTGTTTTTATTTTTTAGATAGATATTTTGGGTTTATGTGGGGTAGATGGAGAAGCACATCATAGTGTTTAACTAGTTCCATATTTTTTCATCTGGATAACTGATCTTGTAATTCGAAATCGATTTTACTGCTAAGGAAGCACTGTAAATTATGCAGGGTATTATTTTATGCTACAATTACAGCAACTTGTCATCATCGCATTAGAAGTACCGAATCACGTGGTTTCGTCAGGGTGAACATGGACTATTGTGATGAAGAGTTCGTTATTTTGCCTTTTATCTAAGCACATTTGTCCATTAGGATTCCAATATTTGAAATTTAGGATCCCACAATGAGTTTTCAACTGCCATAGTCGACCGTTAACGATCAGGAGCACACTAGCAGTAACACCTGGAAGCCTGTACGCAATTCTGTTCAGGTAATCAACAATTTTTAAAAGTATATTTCTCTATTATGGTGTGTTTGTTGTTCTGTATTTTTTAAGATAGATATTTGGGGTTTAAGAAGATCATTCCTACTCTTTGAGTGCATAGGAATGAAAACCATGCTCATTTTTGTCATGACAGACGAGGGTATATTCTTAGCATTTGTTAATAGATGGTATTATGACACTCCTAACATTACCTTGGTATGTATATCTATCTGAGTTCTCATTTTCACACTCTCTCACCCACACAATGTCTTTGTTTATTATGTCTTTTTCACATTATTATAATCATCTTCATAAAACCCAGAGGAATACTAGCTCCCTCTTTTATAATTATACCCACACTTCCCTTAATTTAGTCTCACAACAAACAAATTTTCCCAAAAAAAAACAATATACATGATTTCTCTTGTTCTCAAAAATACATTACAGTCCATATACATAAGCCTTTCATCAAAAAACTATTTGAATTTCAATAATTATAGAAATTAGTAAACCATAATTTGAACATCCTACTACTTAACACTTAGTAAACAACTTCAAACTTCAACTATTGTCTTCAAGCTTTCTAGCTGATTTATTCCTTCTTTGACCTCCAAGATCACACCTGTTTGACTCCCAGAAGTAGTCCTTTTGATAAATCATCTGCTCTTGTGTTAGGTTCTCTACAAGCATGATGATAGTATATTTTGGAGAAGAATGTATCCATTTTTTCATTTGAGCTAGCATAAGGTGAAAATTGATATTCCCCATTTTGTAGCAACCCTTCATCCTATAACCACATCATAGTCACCAAAAATAAGCAATTTTGTCACCTCCATGTTTGTTTTCAGTTTCATTAAGATCATTAGATCCATCAATTCAGCGTAGTTATAATTAGTACTGCACCCAAGCTTGCATTGAAATTAAGGAGAAGAGAATCATTTAGAAATAAGATACCTTTTGCAGTAAAAAGAGTATTTTTCTCTTGGCTAGCACCATACAAGTTTCCCCAATTTACAAGTCACCCCAATTTATCTATTCATGGTTTTTTATTTTGGCATTAAGTCTCCACAATTTATCAATTCATGGTTTTGTATTTTTGTATTAAGTCGCCCCAATTTATTACTGGCATGTATTTTTTAAAGGCCTCGACCTAGTTCCAATTCAACTCCAACCACCAAGTTGTAGAGGATTTCAAGGTTAATTTCATGAAGTGTAAGTTTGGGATGATCACCTTGACCTGCTCGATGACATGTCTATGAACATTGAACTTTTTTTATGCATAGGAAAAGAGACACATTCCCATGTCTAAGAATACAAATTGCCTTTGATATTGTTAACTCCTCTTTTGAAAAATGAAAGAGCCAAGAACCATTTCGTCTTCACTTTTATTTAATAAATTAGGATGAGGACACCATAAATACTTATCATTCAAAATAAACCAACTTCAAAACCTTGGAATTTCCAGTAAAATATTCTAGGCAACCTTCTAGACCCTCCAAATGCTCCGAGAAGTAAAAATACCTTTCACACTCACAATGGTTGTGTTAACAATTAAATTCTGTAAATTTATACTTTGTGGGTATGACCTCGGTTTTTTTCATCTGTAGAAACTTGCAAGACTTGAAACAATAAGGAACCAACTTCATGTAAGGGTTATGGTGGTAGAGGTACTCTTATTATAGGATCACCAAATGAAGGTTCTTCAAAGCTTAAATAAAGAAGAACAAAACTAAATCTGCATCGAATATGTCAAACATTCACACAAATAGGACTCCAAAGTTGTACATGTTTCCTGCTTGACAAATCTTCTGCAAATATTTATGAGTAAGATCCACTGTATTTACGAATACATTTGCAGAAATAATTTTTGTACCATGCAATTAACCTACTTGAAAAATCTCCAAATTTTTTTACAAAAATATAAAATCTTTTAATATTATTTTTTGCAAATATTTATGAATATATGTACCATGTAGTTAGCATGATTGACAAATATCCATTTTTTTCTACAAAAATATAATGTATTCAATTTGAATGTTACCAGACTCTGGTGTGGGAAGATTACAACAAATGGGATTGGAAAAAGGATGGGGAGAAAATGCAAAGAATCTCATGGATATGATTCATTTTTTGTTGGAGGTCCTTTAGGCACATGATCCATCAATTTTGGAAATGTTTCTAGAAAGGATTCCTATGTTTTTTAATTATGTGATTATTTCACCTAGTGGTTATTTTGGGAAAGAAATCTTAGGAATGCGAGACACAGGTTGATAGGTAAATTTTGTTTTATAATTGCAATGTCCATTCCATGATATCATCTCTTTATTGTTTGATTGTATTTTGAACTTTTACTATGATTTTGTTTTGTATTTTAACTATAAAATTGAACATACTTGGTATCATATCTATTTAACCGACATCCAAAACTTGACAATATCAGTATAATAGTTGTTTTGTGTTAAAAGATTTTTATTCAAAGTTTACAGATATAAAATATAAAAAAAAATATCAATTCCTTCGTTTGATTGTTAGTTGGTTCTCGTGTGTGTAGGTTACATGAAATGTGATTGGAAAAATGATGGGGAGACAATGCATAACACGACTTGGATATGATTCATTTTTTGTTGGAGATCCTTCAGGCACCTCAATCATCAACTGTGGAAATATTTCTAGTAGGGATTCCTATGGTTTTTAATGTTGTGATTCTTTCACCTCATTAGTTTTTTTGTGCAAGCAAATGTTTTAGGAATTTCTGACAAGGCAATGGTGGACATGTGAATAATTTTCTTATAATTGCAAGATCCATTCCATGATATCTTTGCTTTATCGTTTGATTGTATTTTGTACTTTTTTTTTTGCTTTTTTTTTCTTTTAACTATAAAATTGAAAATAATTTGTATCATGTCCATTTAAACAACAACCAAAGATTGAAGATGAATTTAGTATTACACGATATTGATTGAAATTCTTTTAGTTGTTTTGTGTTAAAATATTTTCATGGATATTAGAAAAGTTTACTTTCATGTTGTTATTTGAGAAAATTTTATTTATATACTTGACCAAGTTCATGCATTAGAGAATGAAATGTTGTTGCGAATAAAATGACAAGGATTAGACATCACATCTCAGATTATTTGTTTTTGTCAAGTTATCTACAACTTGAGATTTTTAGCATGTAAATTGGTTAACATGATTGTGCCTAAGCTTTCCCTTAAGGTTGAATACTAAGTTACTAAGGTGTTATTTTTTATGGTGACAATTTATTTGATTTGTTTATATAGATCATCTGGCCACTATCACCTAACTGAATAAAACTTGATCAAGTTTCTTGATTTTACGGGGAAAAATGGCTTTGACATTGCTGATGTTGAGGTATATGTCGTATAAATTCTTTATAATCTATTTTAGTTTATATTATAGTGTTCATCGTCTTTCATGACTTACACTTTGCACTCTATCTTCTTTTGTTTCCACAAAAGGAACTCAATGATGATGGTAAGAAGAAAGAATTAAAGAAAGAGGAGAACAATAACAGTAGAGTGGAAAACACAAAAAGAGAGAGAGAGAATAGAGTCGGGCTAGTGATACCCTTGGAACCAATATCTTGCATAAGACACACACATAGAGGTTGATGGTCAAGTCTTCAGAGCTGGTGAATTCACTTGCAATGTCGTGAGAGCACAATGATAAAGTTTTGATGTAATGAAACAACATTTCATGTGTAAATTTTAGTCCAACCAATATTAAGTTGGAAACTCATACTGTAATACTTGAAATTTCATATAATAAAATTTATGTGGTTGAAATTATTTATAGTTGCACTTGATATTGTTTCGTATTGTAATTAACATATGTAAATTTGCAATTTTATATTATATAAGCATGCACATAATATGGATTTTTATTTATTTATTTTTTTATTATTTTATTTTTTTAAAATTTAGCCACAAAATCATGCTAATTAATTTATGTTTATTAATAATGAACACATAAAATCAATCTAAAACTACTAAATTAGTAGTTTATATTGACTAATGATGAATACAAATAAAATGAATACGACTAAATTAGTTGTTTATAATGATTATTAATGAAAGAAAATGAAATGAATATAAAATACCAAATTAGTCGTTTATATAATGAATATGAAACTACCAAATAAAGATAAATGACTACTTCAAATGATAAATTTGTGATTACAAATGATGACTAACTTTTGCATATATACGAATATTAGTGGCTAATTTACAATATCTTATAACACGACCAACATTTAGTCATATTTCTTTGGTCATTAATTGGTTTCAAACAATGATTAAAATTTGCATGTATATGACTATTGGTAGCTAATTTACATTATCTTCTAACACAACCAACATTTTGGTCATTAATTAGTTTTATCAGGTGATCAATAGTAATATATTTTGTTTTATATTTGGTCATTAATTGTGGAAATTAATGACTAAATATACTACTAGATGATGAAATTGAGACAAAAAATTAATGACTGAGCTAAAAATGACTAAAATTTGGTCGCATTATAAGATACTGTAAATTAGCTACTATTGGTCACCAACTGAAAAATGGTCATTTATATGCAAAATTTAGTCGTTCTTTTAGTAACTAATTAGCCATTTTGTATTAGTGAAAGTTATCCAAAGCATTTGTTCCAACCTGGGTCTAGGACTAGTAACTCAATCCACAACTACCGTAGGGCTCTAAAGCGTCTGTCCAACCGAGGCTCCAACACTAGTAACTCAAACCACCAAGGGATCTAGAGAATTTTTCCAACTGCGGTTTCCACGAATAGTTACTCAACCCAAGTTGTTCCAGGGCTTTGAGAGAATTTGTCCAACCAAGGCTCCAAGAACTAGTAATTCAACCCACATCCATAAGGAACATGAGCACCAATTAGAAAACAAAAGGGAAAACCCACAACACCACGACTATCCAAGAAATGGAAAGGCTAGGAAAAACTACTGTCAATCAAGGAAATCCTCCATGCCAATGATAGATCATAACCAAATAATCGCATGCATATGCCATGCATGCCAAAACTAGCAAGGAAATCATACATGCAACTCGGTACCTACAAAGAAATCTAGTTGTAGTTGTTGATCCCACTATCCCCTTGTGCTTTCCTTCTTTCTCCAAGCAAATGTATGCCAAAATGCTTCAAGAATACTCTAAATGTGCAAGAATATGAGAGAATGAGAGAATATACGAGAGATCCATAAATGAACTGACAAAAGCTTCAATTGATCCTCAGAAGCTCTTTTGTCATTGAGGCCTCTATTTTCTTCAATTTCCTCTATTTTTCCTTAAATTTCCTTGTCATGCAATCATGTGACCTTTCACCTTCCTTTTCTTGTATTCTCCGTTATTTCATAAATAAAATTCCAATTAATGCATCTTTAACTTTTCCAATGCCTTTGCCAATTTACTTAGTCATAATAAACCGAAAGTGACACCCCCTAGGATGTTTTTCCCAACACTCATCTTGGAATACGTGTTTCATGACCTTGGTCTTATATATTTTTACATGAAGATTCAACCAGGGGTTGTTACAGAACCCTCCCCCTTGGAGAAACACTATAATCGGTGTTCAATGACACCTATAAACCAACAATTTTTTGAAAACAAAAAATACTACCAATGGAGCTTTATAACACATATCGTTGCAGTATTTACAATGAAATCCTGCTGAAAACATGACAAACATATAGTTTACTAGAGCCTTATAACAGAACGCATTACAGTATTTACAATAACAACTACCTATATACTCATATACATTTGCTTCAACCAACAAATAATCATACTATCTATGGAGCTTTATAAATCCAACTCAATATAGTATTTACAATAATATACACATATAAACATATGCAAATTTTCTCAACCATCAAATAAAAGGATACGATACCTGCATGAACAACAAGGAAATCCAGAGGCTCACACCTCCACTATCAAAAGTAGTACCAAGATTCACCTCCTTCCTGGGAAGCCCAAAATCCACTGCCAAAGTAAAATCTGCATCCAATGTCCAACGCTACAATCTTGAATTGTTGTCCTCTTAGTGAACAGTTACTGACTCATTGTTCCAAGGCGCACTCCCAATGTGCTTCTGATTCAATTTGGCTATGATAATGACCAAAATCAATGTATTCCCCAACCTTCCATTCTCTACTACATAGTTCCTCAGGAAATCTGTTCACTCATTTCCGTGTAGTGACACACCTTCCAAGTTATGCATGAATCTGCTTCTCTATTACACAATCCCTAGGGAAACCCTTCCCTTGGCAAGGCTTCCTCGCATCAAAATGTCCAAAAACCAAGGCATGTCCTTGCCTCAAAACCATTATACTGCTCATAGCATGCTCATGGAAATCATTGGACACTATTGGGTACCAGTGTCCCACAATGACCCTGCTCTTGAAGTTCTTTACCAACATATTGTTCATTGTTCCAATTCCTTTTTGTTGTTGCTGCTAATTGTTGTAGTCAGCTTCAACCACCCAAATCGAGAACTTTCAACCACCCAAACCTGGGCATTTTCCACACTTTCCTGTACCAAGCACATGACTTCCATTAGATTCAAAATAAATTGGAATAAATTCAATCATAGCTCATTGGTGGCCTGTAAATAAGGTACACTTTAAATCCTATTTACTTACTATCACAACAAGTCAAACTAACTTTTTGATCAAATCATCATGTATAAACATATCACATCTAGTTAACTCAAAACAAAATTATCATAAATCAAAATCATGAATCACATGAAATCATCATAAACCAAAATAATAGAGCACATGTAACCATCATAAATCATGATCAAATGCGTAATTAAAACTAAAATACAATATTGGTACTTATCTTTCAATCAGCTCTTTACTTCTACCTTTGTTTGTCTTTTCCGTACTCACACTAGATCGATTTCCACACCCGAAAAACACCCAATTCCTTTTCTTTTATTAAACCACGTACACATACATACAATGTACATCACATGCATACACCCACACCTTACATACAACACCATACAACACCTACACCTACACCTGACATACAACATAACACATAACCTAAACCCAGTGTAGATAAAACACATACAACTACACCTAGTATACAACACAACACATACACGTACATATGGTATATAACACCATACTTACATTTGACGTACAATACAACGCATACACCTACACCTGGTGTACAACACCACACGATACATATACATACACAAATTACAACACAATGAACATAAATGTCACAATACCACGACTACACAATACATGTAACACAGTACCTAATGTACACAACACAACATGTACGGCATGTACACAACATAGCATGTACGACATGTATACAATACCACATGTACATAACATCACATGCACAACATGTACATAGCACCACCTACACAATATGTACACAACACCACATAAAATACACAACACCACCTACACAAAATGTACAAAGCATCACATGTACACAACACCACTTGCACAATGTTTATGCAACACCACATGTACACATTACCACGTGCATATCGTGTACATACTACCATGCGCACATAGTACCACATGTACAACATATAAACAACACCGCACACACATAACACCTCATGTACAACATGTACATAGCACCGAATGTACACAACATTTCATGTAAAACATATACTTGACACCATATATACACAACACTATATGTACACCGCACCACATGTACACAACACCACATATGCAACATGTACACAACATCATCTGTTCATAGCACTGCATATATGGCATATACATAACAGCATATGTACATACACCACATATGCAACATGCACACAACACTAAATATACATAGTACCACCTATGGAACATGCACACAACACCATATGTACACAATACTGCATATGCTACATATACACAACACTAGTACTGCACATCCTAAGACCACACTATCATTACCAAGCAATCTTTCTTCTAGTGTCTCATCCATGCTTGTTTGAGCATGTCACAAGTCACATTGCCTTCACTTTGTTTATGTATCCCTCAACATAGCATGTCCATAACATAAACATAGACATAATATAATCACATAATATCAAATCATATCCACATGATACTAACCTCATAGATCTTTGAGGGCTACCCTTCATGTTTGATTCCTCATGAAACTAGGAACATCTTCATGTCATTCATTTTCATAAGCAATCATTCCCTGACAAGCATGATCCTGGACAACCTTGTCAGATAACGACATACATACACATATATAAACATTAGCATAAAATAATCACGATCCTGTTAGACAACGACATACATACATACGTATATACATATACAGACATTATCATAATCATGATCACAACATAATTACTAGATATCATAAGGTCAATGTCAAGAGAATTTCCTTTATCTGTTCACAACAAGTAGAACATTGAGAACAATAGTTCTCAACACAACCAAGACATCTAATGCCTCAAATCCATTTACTTTACCTTCCATGTTACCTTTCTCATGATTGTCCTACCACTGTCCATTCATCCCAATGGACCCAACTAGTCTAACCGGTTGTCATATTCTTACCTTCAATTGGCCTTTACTCATGCATCAAGTTTCATACGGGTCTTACATTACCTGTTGGGTTCCACACAGCTCTCTTCGAGCTCCATTAACTTTCCTCCTTCCCCAAGCTATTCTCTCTTTAAATTATACAACTACTTAAATTGTAAAATGCAATTGTGCTTACAACCACAAATACAATTATCCTTGTAGCGATCTATATAATGTCACAAACATCACCATCGGGATAAAATCAACAAAGGTTAAAAACAAAAAAATCTTCTAAATCAAGAAAATATCAGTAAAAATTGTCAAACATCAACAAAATTAAAATACCACCAAAATACTCGTAAAAATCAGAAAACGCCAACTAAACAAAAAAAATTGTGATTTCGTAATATAATCAAAATGTTTACAAACACAACTTTATATATATATATATATGATATTTCAATTCTTAAACTTGTTTTAATCTCTTTAAATAGCTTTTAAATAAATTAGTAATCTAAGACATCCTTGGGAATCAAGCTCCAGTTTATTCTGAATTTCAATCAATGAAAAAAATGGTGGCATGAAGTTCGGTGGATCTTGGGAAAATGCTTATTTAGCTTCTTTAGGTAATAATAAGTCTACTCATAGCCGGAACATTGTTTAATGCTTTAGTTGCTTTTCATTTGAAGTAACTTCTGGACGCGTTTAGACCGGCCGTTATGAAACGTTGTAACTTAAAATTATATATAGTTCTTCGAGAGAATCCAGATGTGCAATACTTTGTTTTAAAATCATAATTAAAAAAATTGGACAAAGACCAGGTCACGTCATATATATATATATATAAGTGTCCCACATCATCCCCGTACAAGTCCATCGAGTAGCATACAAACCAGTAGTAGAACTTCATTAAGGGCAACATACAGGTACAGTCGGTCATGAAAACAAATAATCTTCGAAGATTGCTGGAGGGTGACTCGAAACTTGTCTATGAAGGCCATCGTCGCTTTTCTTTCAATGACTCCAAACTTCAATCAATCGCTATGAAAGTGCAATGTGCAATAAATTTTTCTAATAAACATTTTAACTTCTCCTTATTAAGTGAGGGATTGCATTATGTGAAATCCAAATCGTTTTTCATGTCAATGATAGTTGTCCGGAAATCTTCCATGTGAAACCATTACTGCACATCCTGGGAAAATATATAACGGTTGTGAACCATCTGAGTAACACCACTATCCATTCTAACAATATGAACAAAAGATGCACCAAACATGTCACTTTAAAGCCAAGAAGGAAACTCCCATTTCAATGTAACTACTAATAACACGAAGAAAATTGTGTCAAGTAGGCCTGCAAATGATATAAAACTGATCTAACCATGATATAATCAGGTTGGGATGCACGACTCACGATCGAACATTTGAGGACACGATTCTCAATTTTTTCACACTCTTGTTTTTCCTGGAAATTGGAACAACACGACAATGCCAATGCAATCTTTTTGGGAGATGATCTTATGAATACTTTTAACTGCTATAATTTTTTTAAGAAAACAAAAGCTTTCTTTTCATATTAACAAAAAAGAGAGTATACTCTATGAGCTTTTCTCCTACAATCTTTAGTTTTCTATTGATTTGTCTATGTATTCTTATTTATAATATTCTTCTTTACTCCATTATATTTGACAAAGTGTTGGTTACAGTATTGTCCGCAAATAGAGGAGTAATTTTGCTTGCAAAATCCATAGTTCATTGGATATATCAAGTGAACATTAAACATAAACTCTACGAAGAGTTAAAGGATCCGGAGTTCAAGACCACACCTTGTGCGTATGATGCAAAGAAAAACTTACCTGGTTCGGAGTGAATGCCCCTCTTTCAGAGAAGGTTTTCCACCTGGTTCTACTCTTTGTAGATGTGAGTGAAAGATATGTCCTAAAATTTGTCTGCCAATCTCCTAATACCCTTCATCCGGAGGATTTAAAAGAGTGTGGTCCCTCACCCTATTTATGATACTTTTAGATAATCCGTGAATGGAGATTTGATCCAGTCTTAACCATTTTGTGAGCAGGTGGACGCCCCATAATGCGATGATCTAAGCTCTGTTGTTTGTACCCTGTATTCCATTCCACCAAAAGTGGTAGTATCTTCCTGGTTGATGAAGTCACCACACCCACAATTTCTCTATTGACTTTCCCCATAAAAGAAACCAATTGGATATTTATCTTTTATATCTTTAATTGTTACTTCTTTTCTTTTTTCTGTTACTTCTTTTCTTTTTTCTTTTTTTTCTCTCTTTATAGGACCAATCTCTGCAAAATAATTGACAACATTCATCATAACCTCCCGACTATCTGGCGGTTTGTGTTAATTTTTTTTTAGTTTCTGCTGCGCCAAATGGACCAAATAATGTAGAAGGGTAAAGCATGAAACTTTTTTCCTTTCCTAAGTCAAAAGCATAGGCATGAGTTCAAATTTCAATGAGACCCAGTTGTCATGGCCCCATGCTAGTGGTGACTTAATTTCCAACCATGGGCATGGTGCGTGTAATATTCTCAACAGTTTAACTAGTTGGACTAAATCATAACAATAGTAGATTAATAAATAAATAAACATATTCTCAACAGTTTAACTAGTTGGACCAAATCATAACAATAGTAGATTAATAAATAAATAAACAAATAAGCGATATTGGCCCATGGTTTTTCTTTTTGGTTCACCCAACTATAAAAAGAGAAAGAAGATCGAAAGCAACTCAGAGAATTTTGGATGTTTTCTTTAAGAATTTTGTGAACTCAAGCAAGTTTCCAATTGAGAAATTTCAGGCGAGATCCTCAACCTCTCTTCGGTGGGACTAGATCTCACCCTAGTAGGAAAACCATCTTTGGTGGTCTCCCCGATCACCCTAGCTGGCTCTTTATTTTAATTTTTAAGTGAGGGTTTGTTTTTTCTTCTTTTTGCTGGGCGGAAGGGTTCACAGTTTCATTTGCAGAAGATACATTATAATATGTTAATAATCTCAGGACATATTGATCATTGCCAAGGGGCACGCCGACGAAGAGGAGGTTTGTTTTAATCTGCGCGTGGTGAGATCGGGTTTGGATGGCATCGTAAGGAGTCTGTATCTGCAACACCTCACTTCATCAAATAATTAACTGTTCCAGGAGATCGTTGGTGGCAGCATCGTCCTCAGTGCCCAACCGCAGCGTAGAAGTGACGGTTATGCATTCAGATCAAACCTTGCATGTGGACCTGCTTGTATAGTCTGCAGCAGTGAGATGTTGCGGCATTAACACCAAGCCTTCGCCATTTCAAAGCTAAGGGCGTAATACAGTGATCGCTATTTCAAAGCAAAGGGTGTAATACGGTGATCACTGCTATACGCAGCGCCGGGTATTGTAACCAGTAAACGCAGTCCATTGATTTAATATTTGGCCCCTTCATATTTTGCTTTAACGCCTCACTTTTGCAACTGTAGTAAACTATGTGGGCCATGTCAATAAAATAATTGATAGGTGGGTTGTTTAAAGTTATTGTGGGAGTTTCTTTTAAAAGGGGCTATTTTGCGTTAATCATTTAAATGATGTTTATGATCCATTTTCATTTGAGCAGGTTTGAAATGATTTTCTAGAGTTTATTACAATAGTGCCTTTATAAAAAAAAATTGTTAAAAAGGTATATTACAGTGCGGCATCGCCTTACCTTTCCGTTTCAACACTACTACGATTTGCGAGCTATGCCTATAATCACCAACACTTATATTATTTTTTGTTAAGTGTTCACTTCTTCATATAAATGCAGCGAAAATAAATTCATTTACATTACTTCATAATATATTAAATCCAATAATAAACATAAACACATATTTACGAAGTGAGGGGAAACTCCCGAACAAGTTTGCCCAAATACTGGTATAAATTTCTAAAAATATTGTACAAGTTCAAAATACTTTGGCAGTTTCCTGGTTGCACCAACAACTCTCCCACAAAGTTCTGCCCAAACCGTGCACCTAGCTGCCCACGACAGTGACTTTGTCGTGTTTTTGTATGCACTGTCCAAGCATGCCCAACACTGCCCACATTGTTGTTGCACTCGTGTTGCACTTTCTTACACTACTAGAAACCCAAATATTTTGTTTTGCAAACATTTCATCCAAGAGCTCGTTCAACCTGCCCTGCCCAGACGCCCTACTTCGCCTTGGAACACCGTGCCCAACTCTGCACGACCCTGCTTGAAGGACCTGACTCGAATGATTTAACACGAATGTGTTTGCATGACCCGACCCGAACGCCTTCACATGGGAAAATTTGAACAACCTGAATTGAACGACCTCACACAGCACTGTCGACACGACCCGACCTGAATAACATCACATGGAACTATCTGTAAAACCTGACTCGAACGACCTCACACGGGTTTTGTTTGTATGACCCGACCTGAATTCATTTTTTGTTTAGTCTTCCTGGCCTATAGTATCATCCAAGTTTGCCCTTCGTCTTTCTTCATATGACTTGGTCGAATTGTTTGATTTCCAAATGAGTGGCAGCCTCCGTACATATATACACTTTGCTTCCTTTTCATTTTTCCAAAGGTCACGTCTGTTGGTTATCTCCATGGGTCGGCCTATCCATATTCATGCCCAACCAACCTACCCGCAACTCTACATCTGCCCCTTCATACTTTTCTAAGTCATGGGCCGACCTTTGTTCGGTCAGGTGGGCGCCCTTGCTCATCTGCACATCCCTGCCTCTCGCACTTCCCAGTTTCTCAATGCCCGTCGCACTTTCCAATCGCCCAACACCCACCGCACACTTCGACCAAGTCGCACTTAAAAAAATGCCTTTAATCGAACTTTCCCATCGTGTGCCTTTAACCGAACAAAAGTTGTCTTTAACCGAACACGGGCACCTGTCGCTACAACGTGCCCGCCACTACTTCTGCACACCCATCGCAAAACTTGGGCACGCCTATACCTACATCGTCAATTTTTCGACTCTCTTGCTTGTTGGTGGTCGTCACCAGTGCTCGACCAACTCAAGGCCCTAACATCCTCCCCCACTGTAAAAAGGTTATCGCCCTCAACAACACCATCTCAACAAAATCTATTTCCAAGACCAAAATGTCGCAAAGTGTCACCAAATCCAACATCAAATGTCCATGCTACTCAACTCTTTGCCTTCATCACATGAACCTACACCAAGGCCCAGGGCTCCATGTATGGGTAAGACTCCTCAATCCATGGTCATCAAGTAGACTCGTCGCAATCCTCCATGCTATCCCATCATGTGGAAGGGTGCTCCCTCCAACTCAACTACATGCTACAACTGCAACTCATATCATGCTAATCCACCATGTATCGTCATCATGTGAACTACTGCTATGATACTCCAACTCAACTCAAACACATCTCAACACATTGTTATAGCCCCCATGACTCTAACTAGTTGGGTGAGTCCAACTGTCACGCTCAACCTATGAGAATTCACCTCCTCATGCCTTCATCAGTCATTTCCCCAACATTCTATCACATCTTCATCTCAATCAAGAAATCTCTCTATCAGTCCAATGCTCAATTTTCCATATCCAGGTCCATGAAGAACTCCATCCCATTTGTGATATGCTTCCCATCAATAATGTCAAAATGGAAAGTCTAAACTTGCCTCATCATCTCGTCCATGTGCTACCCATGGTCATAAACCAATTAGCCACCATGTCCATCAAGAATGGTTAAGTCCAGACAAATCAACCCATGCCCAAGTGCTCTCACCAAGGCATCTCCATCACTACAACTCCATCCAACTGCAAAGTGTCGTGTCTCTATCATATCCATAAAGTCACGTCTTGACATCAAATCCTTAGTGAACCAAATACTCCAATACCAACATAATATGAAGTTTCCATCGGCTGCAACTATCTCTAAGTCTCCATGAGATCCCATCAACCATCTCCGTCCAACACTTTGACAATCACACTTGACTTGGTTGCAAATGCCATCACAAGTTTCCTTTTCCCTCTTAGTCACATAAATTTCCTCATATGATGTTCATGTCTCCTAAAACAATCATGGCCTTGTTGTCCAAATTTTCCAACATACCCATCAATCCATCAGCATAATGTCTCCATGTCACATCGGCAATTCCATCCTGTCCAACATTCTTGCCTTGGAACTTCTTCTTGACATCCACATATGAAATCTCTCCAAGTTCTCTTGCATAACGTTCATGAACAGAGTCTTCCATGTACTCATATCGATGTCCATGACTCCAGTTTCCCATTTCGTCCACTCTATTAGACCCAACACAACTCTAGTCATCAGATCCTTGTCCTTTCGTTCATGTTAATGCCCTTGGTCACTTCTACCTTCATATGTTGTCAAGGGTCCCTTCCTTCATTGCTGCCTCCCCCACTATAGGTCCACCAAGGCTGTCTCTTAGTCCCAACCGTGAATAATTCTACCCAAGTATCATGTGTCATAACATCGGTGTGCCCTTCCTTCATTCTGTCCATGAGTCATGTCGGGCACTTAGCTAATTCCACTTGACTAATCATGAATCATCCATTGCAATTCTCATCATGTTTCGCCCTTGTCATAGGTGTTCGCACCTCCTAAAATAATGTCACAAACTTCCCCGACAATCCCTGCAACAAACAATGTTCCTTTTTTCCTCAATGCACAAGATCTCATTGTAATTTCCCAAGGAAAGATTGTCCATCACATTGGAAAACAGACTCTCCCTTTTTTCATCCCTACATATGGCCCATTCTCCAAAAGCTCTAATGAAACACAAGTCGCAACAATACTTACACCTTCATGAGGTCTCTCCATGTGAGTGCCTCCTATCATCAATGACTGCAATGTGCACGGATATGGTCCAACTTGGGCTAGTTCAATCATCCCAATTTCCTCCTCTTCCATCAGTACATCTACACCATCTTCTTCACATATCATGACTTCTTCTTCTTCATCACAATTCACGGCTTCATCCTGCTCCATTTCGCAACCAAGTCGAAGAAGCTCTTCTTTCACATTTTCCTCCAAGACTTCAAGTTCCACTCAAATACTTGGGTTCTCTTCTTTCATACGCCCCAAACTATACAAGGTCTGCAAGAGCCTCCCATGGCATTCTTGCCAAATTTCCATGTCTTTCCATTTAACTCAACCCTGACTCCCGCGTGCCTTCGCTGCTGCCAAAATTCAATACTTAAAATCAGCTTGGATCGCCCTAAACCAAGATCTAATACCATCTATCACAACCCCACACTAGTGGTGACTTAATTTCCACTCGTGGGAACGATGCAACACTACCCGACCTTTTCTTTTCAACACTAATATGGTTCGCGAGCTATGCCTATCACCAACACTTCGATTATTTTTTGTTAAATGTTCACTTCTTCATATAAATGCAACATAAATACATTCATTTAATTTACTTTATAACAGGTGTGATCCAATCATAAACATAAACACATATTTACGAAGGGAGGGGAAATTCTCGAAATAATGTACAAGTTCAATTTTACAAGTTTACAAAACTTTGGCAGTTGTCTGGTTGCACCAGCAACTCGCTCACCAATTTTTTCCCAAAACGTTTGTTGTGAAACCAGCTCCAAAAATAGAAGAAAAGAGATATCAATGCCTTAGAAATAAGCCACTTCGAAGGGGAAACCTCCAATACATTACATGAATGAACAATTCTTGGATGATACAAATGACAAAACCTCCTTTCTATATATAGGATTCCATGGGGCCACAATGTAATCCTAGTGGGACCACAATGTAATCCCAGCCGACCTAACAATAATAATGTAAGGGCACAATAATAACATAATGGGGGTTACATGGGTACAAAAATAACAATAAGGGGGGCTACACTAACATAATAAGGGACTACACTATTAATATAGGGACTTAACATGCTCCTCTCCTTGAAACAAGTGTTGTCCTCAACGCTTGATTATTTCTTGATGCTTATGTATAAAATTCTCATTCTCCCATGTGGAATCTTCTAGAGGAAAGTTCTTCCACTTGCTGAGATACTCTAAAATTGATCGTACTTGTCGAGTTCTTGTTTCTGTGACTGCTTCAGAACTTCTTTCGATGTGATGTTGATCTTCCTGTTGTTTCATTAGATTCTGCACCAAAGTTAGGTTATCCTTTGAGAGTTGGAGAACTTGTTGTTGATGCTCAATGTGATCTTCCACTAATTTATCATCCATATTAGCTATTATTTGATCCTTCAAACCATCCAAATTAACCTCCATTTCTTATTTTAAACCATCTATGTCATCTTCGGTTGCTCTTTGTAAGATCGAAATTTTTTGCACTTGGTACCGTATTTTTGATATCTCATACTGCAATTATTCCTCTTCATGCGACATAGTATAGCTTTTTGAGGGCTTAATGGGTATGGAATTATTTTTTTGGAGGCCTTATAGAACCCAATACTGATAAAAATTTTAAAATATTCCCTTGGAATCACTTCAAACTACTTTTTCAAACAAACGTTATGCAATTTTAAAAACCAAATACACACCTTTTTCTTGCTTTTGAGGAGCTCGATATTGAAATTGAATTATATCTGTGATTTTGGATCTTCAATATCTGAAAATTTTCCCTAAGGTATCCCTTTGAATCCTCTTTTGAATTCCATAGGTCTAACCTGGTTTGGATTCTTCAAGACAAAGTTATGTCTAATCTCCCACAATGACCTAAGTATGGACTAGTTTAGTAGAGCGGACTTGTACGACTTGCCATGTGTCACTGTTTTCTCCTTTAGCTCTGAAATTTATAGACCGGAAACTACAGTCTGTGTACTTCCAGTCACTTTTTACATAATTCCAATCCGATGCTCAGAGAGGGAGTTATGAATATTTTCCCACAATCACCTCTTTGAGATGAAATTCAGGAGCCTGAAAAAGACCTACCTTCCACAATTCATATCTCCAAAAATGTTGTGAACCAAGCTCTGAAATTTTGCGACGATGTTCCTCAGGATTTCAGCTTTGTGCTCTAACAATTTCAGCTTCTGAACCTTCGTGGAAAAAAATTTATAGCGAAAATTTTGCGATGACCTTTTTAAGTGAAATTTAGGAGATTGCAAAAAGACCTAACTTCCACAGATCATATCTTTGAAAATATTGTGAACCAAGCATGAAATTACGACGATGTTCCTCAGGATTTTAGCTTCGCACTCTAAAAATTTCATTTTCTAAACCTTCGTAGAAAAACAATTATAGCAAAAATGCCACGATGACCTGCTTGGAGCAACGAAACCCTAGAATCCAAAGCTCTGATACCAAATGTTGTGAAACCAGCTCCAAAAATAGAAGAAAAGAGATATCAGCACCTTAGAAATTAGCCACTTTGAGGGGGCAACCTCCAATACATTACATGAATGAACAATTCTTGGATGATACAAATGACAAAACCTCTTTTCTATATATAGGAGTCCATGGGGCCATAATGTAATCCTAGCCGACCTAAAAATAATAATGTAAGGGCACAATAATAACAATATGGGGGTTACATGGGTGAAACAATAACAATAAGGGGGGCTACACTATCATAATAAGAAACTACACTATTAATATAGGGACTTAACAACGTGCAATTTGTTGCCCCCACCAGTAACTTTATCATGTTGTTTTCAACACTTTCCAAGCATGCCCAACACTGCCCACACTGTTTTTGTATTGATGCTACACTTACCTACACTGCTAGGAACCTCAATATTCTGTTTCACAAACACTTCGTCAAAGAGCTCATTCAAACTTCCCTGTCGAGATGCTCTTCTGCGTCCTGGCATGCCCTGCACGACTCTGCACGACCCTGCCTACATGACCCGACCCGAACGACTTCACATGGGTCTTTTTGCACGACCCAACCCAAACTCCTTCACACAAGACTACCTGCACGACTTGACCTAAATGACCTCACACAAGATTATCTACACGACCCGACCCGAGCAACCTCGCACGGGACTGTCTGCACGACCCGACTTGAACAATCTCACATAGGACTATTTTCACGAACCAATACGAATGACCTCACATGCGTTCTATCTGCATGACCTTACGCAAAATAGTTTTCTATTTACTATGCCTACCCTGTGGGCTCATCCAAGTTTTCCCTTCGTGTTTATTCCGATTACTTGGATAAATTTCTTGATTTCCAAATGAGTGGCGACCTCCATCCATATAGAAGAATAAAGAAAGAAAGGAAAAATTTGTTTTAATGCCTACGAGGCTAAATATAGCCTATGGGAAACATTTCTTCTTCATCTGGTTGATGTATTCGACCCTTTTCTTGTGAAGCCTCACAATAAATGCTCCCAACTTCTCAACAAACTCCTTGCTGAATAGATTATCCTAAGAACTAGTTGCCAAAATATCTGCATAACTTTCCCTATTTTATTTGATGGCCTCACATTCTAAATGAAATTATTTTTTGTTTCCACTTTTCCAAAAGAACAAAAAATACATACTCTTTCCTCTCACACTTCTTTTTTCCTTTTCCAATGCCTTATTTGACAAGGAAGTTGATGAGAATTATTCCTTGACTAAGAAATAAGAATTTTGGCTCTCAAGAAATATTGGCCTCTATGTACGCTTTTTATAGATGATTATGAGTGGGATTAAACACTTTAATATAGTAATTTTTATTTCTCCCTAGCTCGTTATCCCAAGTATGCTTGTGTAGCTTATCCATAACAAAAGTTTTTATCTCTTTACTATTTACGGGACACGTGTTCAAGCAAATACCCCATTTACTAAACCATTTGTTATTTTGTTGCATCCAAGTCTTCTTTATTTAGCACAATATGTCATTAAATACAACCTTAGGCCATCTTCCCTCTTCCTTTTGCTCTTTTTTTTTTTTAATACCTTATGACTCGCACCATAGAAATTGCTTCAATAGGAGAAGCCCCTGTTTCACTTAACAAGATAGCATAAGGAACTGCACTTTTAATTTTGAATTTGTTTGTAATCAAACGCTTTTGAATTTTCTCAATTTGCTTCCACTGCATCATCAGATGTACTTCTGGCCCATAGTTCACGACCATAGAGAATCACCAGAATCACTAGAAGCCCAAAAAGAGTTTTAGTGGTTTTCGAGTCCCATAACTCTACCTCTCTACACCTATTTTGAAAAGAATAAAATTATTTCCAACCCTCTAAGGTTCTTTTCTTTCTACAACCATTGCAGCTTAGATTTTTGTTGAATTCAATTCCAAGTTATTTTTAATCCACAACTTCTTCGAGAATGTTTCCTTCAAAGTAGAACTTATGTTGGTTATTTTTTCTTTTTTAAGAGAAAACCACTACTTTCGTTTTGCTAATATTGACTTGCATCCCAACCCCTTCTACAAAAATGCTCAAGGGACAGTAAGTGCTCTTGCAAACCAAGAGCAGATTTAGTAATAAAAATAAAGTCATATGCATATAAAAGAAGCCTTGTAACAAACTTTCCCAAATGGATACCATCACCCCCTTGCGAATTTAGCCACTCCTCAATATTTTCGATATATAAAAAAAAGGGTATGAGACAATGGGCAACCTTGCTTGAACCTAATATCGTTTCTAAAACTTTCAGGAATGGTTGTTGAGTTCTAATTTTAACTTTCACCTCTTCATACAACCTATGCACAGATGCTTTCAAATGTATAGGAACCCCAAATTCCTCCATTCTATACCAAATTTTATACCTAGGAACCATGTCAAACACTTTTCTGAAATCAACAAAACAACAAAAGGCTTCTTGATTTTTCTCCCAAACTTTTTCAATGATGTGCCTTAAATTTATACAATGATCAACTATGGAATGTTTAGGTCTAAAACCTGCTTGCCCTTTAGAATGTTTATCTCTTTCTTCTTCCCACTTTCCCTTTAGCATTCTTATCTCTTTCTTCTTCCCCATGTTAGTGGTGACTTAATTTCCACTCGTGGGCACGATTTGGCACCGCCCGATCTTTTCGTTTCAACACTACTACGGTTCGCGAACTACGCCTATCACTAACGCTTAGATTATTTTTCCTTAAGTTTTCACTTCTTCATATAAATACAGTGGAAACACATTCATTTACTTTACTTCATAACATGTACGATCCAATCATAAACATAAACACATATTTACGAAGGGAGGGGAAACTCCCGAACAAGTCTTCCAAAGTACTTATACAAAATTCTTCAAATAATATACAAGTTCAATTTTACAAGTTTACAATACATTAGTAGTTTCCTGGTTGAACTGACAACTAACCCACAATGTTCTGCCCAAACCGTGCAACTTGCTTTCCACACCAATGACTATATCGTGTTGTTGTCCTCACTGTCTAAGCATGCCCAACATTGCGCACACTGTTGTTGCACCCGTGTTGCACTTTCCTACACTGCTGGGAACCCCAATATTCTATTCCGCATACACTTCGTCCAAGAGCTTGTTTAGACTGCCCTTCCCAGACGCCCTGCCACGCCCTGGAATGTCCTACCCAACTCTGCACGACCCTGACTGCACAGCCTGACCCGAATGACTTCACACAGGTTTGTTTGCACGACCTAACTCAAAAACTTTCACACGGTATTTTATGCACAACTTGACCCAAATGACCTCACACGGGACTGTGTGCATGACCTGACCTGAATGAACTCACACTGGATTTTCTGCACGACCCGACCCAAACAACCTCACACATGATTGTCTACACAACCCGACCCCAACAACCTCACATGGGTTTTGTCTGCACGACCCAAACCGAACGAGTTTCCTGTTTAGTTTTCCCGCCATGCGGGATCAAATAAGTTTTCCCTTCGTCTTTCTTCAGATGACTTGGCCAAATTGTTTGATTTCCAAATGAGTGGCAACCTTCATCCATATATACACTTCTTTTCTCGTTCATTTTTCCAAAGGTCACATTTGTTGGTTATCTCCATGGATTGGTCTGCCCATATGCATGACCAACTGATCTGCCCACAACTCTAAATGTGCCCCTTTATATTTTACTAAGTCATGGACCAACCTTCATTTGGTCGGGTGGGCACCCTCACTCATCTGCACACGCTCACTCGTCGCACTGCCCGATCACCAATTTCTTGTCGCACTGCCCGGGCACCCAACACCCATCACACACTTCCACCAAGTCACATTTTACTGAACTCCTTTAGCCAAACTTTACCATCACGTGCCTTTTACCAAACATGAGTCTCTTTTACTAAACACAAGTGCACGTCGGTACAACACGCCTGCAAATATTTTTTCACACCCATCGCATAACTTGGGCATGCCCATACCTGCATCGTCAATTTTTCGACTATATTGCTCGTCGGTGGTTGTCACGGACACTCAAACTACTCAAGGACCCGACACCGGTTGTCCCAGCTATAGGCAGTCCATAACGCCCACCCAAGCCTTCTTTGAAAATAGGAAACACAACAAGAGGTTGTCAATCTCTTCGTTGTGGTTCCTGCAGAGGATGAAAATGATTGGTTCTTGTAATCCCCTACAACTCAAAATGTCCCAAGTAAGAATCTTGTTGTGTAAATCCAACCAACAAAAGAAAATGAGTTTGGTTGGGATCACCTATCTCCATGCAGCTAAGAACCAGATTTTGTTCTGAAGGTCTCTCTCTGGTGATGGGAGATTGTTATATATATCATTTACACTTGGCTTTCCTTTTTTCATGGTACCTTCCCACTACAGTTTGTCTTTTCCTTCATTGATGGAAATGTCTTCTTCAAAAAGGTGAGTGAGGTAGTCCTAACATTAAATGGCATAATTTTGTGTAAACCAAGATCATCCGCCTTCATCTAGGATTTTTGATAAGGTGATCTATCATTCAACCTATTAATATGATCAAAATACTGAATTCCCATGTTGTGCAATATGTTTATAAGATCAACCAATAAGTTTTGGATACCCTCGAAACCTTTCAGTTCATCTAGTCTAATATCCATTGTCCCCCACCTACCATCCCATGAAGCCCGACATCAATTTCTTATTTTTAGTCATGCCCCGCCATATGTAGCAGGAAATGGTGGTCCTCCTTGCCCCATCCCTGATCCAAAGCATGTACGGTATTCCATGCATATATTTCTCCCCGATCAAATGTCCCTAGATACTATATTTTGTCAGCTCCCTCCACATATTATTAATAATCAATGCTCAAGAGCACAACCAACAATAAGAAACAAGAATAAAAGGGTTGTGAAGAGAGTGGCATAGGAAACTGTGAAAAATATTCTCTAGGACCGACATTTTCGCCATAATACATCAATTTTTTCAAGAGGAATACCATAAATCTTGAAAGGAAAAGGTAAGAAGTAATCGATGATGTTTCTTCCATTATTACTTTGAACATTGGTGATTTCCTTTCCTTTAGCACATAAGGAAGTAAGCCTCATAACCCATATTCCATATTACAGTTAATGCCAATGCTCCAAAATCATTCCACATAGTTCTTGAACCCAAACGGACCACCCAATGAAGTAAATAAATAATGAAAATAGAAATCGTAACTCTCCTGTATATTTACAAGAAAAATAAAAAAATTCTCGTCTTTAAGGTACTTGTCATTTTAATTTACATTTAGATTGAAATTATCAATAAAGAGAGAAAATGAGTAAAGAGAGCTCTAATAACCATAGATTCACCTGGGATCAAATGGGCTTTCCTCTTCAAAGTGTTGTACACATCCAAAGAGAGAAATATTGTAAATATTAGTGCACAAACGCAAGACGCGATTAGATTTATGGAGATATATTGAGAAAAAGTTACGCTTTATTTGGCCATATTGGGATAGCCAATATTCCGATCCCAATATTCCAACCTTTTCCGCAATGAGACGAATTTCTTGTTTCCACCAATGAAATGTGGAATTTTTATTAACAACACATAGGAATCAGGTGAAACAATAATTAGTACTATTAAGTGGCATCTAAGGATGGGACCAAGACTAATAATTTTAACAAAGTACAATGAACAACATAAGGCTAGCGATGCTCTATTATAGAGTAAACTGATAAACAGAATGGAAAAACATATATCTTTAGTTTTCCAGCACTAGGGATTTAGATCCAAACTTATCCTATAACTCTTAGACATTGTACAATGTTGAGGAAATTAAATAAATGTTATTACAAACTCAAACAAAATTTCAAAATGGAACCCACTAGGATCTCCTCATTGGAGTCTCCAATTTTGTTTAAGGTAAAGTTTAACTTACAATGCTTAGCTACATTAACCTAGCAAACAATTCCTAAGACTTTCCCAGGCATAAAGAGTTGCAATTAAGGTGTCAATCAAGCCAATCCCAAAACATGAATGCATATAAAAAAATCATAGAGAGGGAGAAGGAAACATAACTTATATCAAGAGAAGTTCAATATTTGGTGCAACCAGCTTGGGGGATCACTAGAGATAGTTTCTCTTTTCTCACTTCTATATTGATTGCATGCACATAAGAAACAAGTTTCCAAAACCTATGCACTGTGAAATGTTGTTAGCATTAACATGTGTTCATAATCATCATATTAGCATAAAAACAAGTACATGAGAATGAAATAATGGGGAAAGGTATGTTATTTTTATATTATACCAAAAACCATGTGATACATGCTTGTGCCTACTAAAATATCTTAATATGGTCCTCCTCTTACCGGCAACTCATTAATCATATGGACAATGGTGATGTCTTATCGCAAGGAAGCCTCTCGAGTTTGCAATATGACAACACTTCTAGATATCTTAGTTTCCTCCTCTCTTTGATCTATGGAGACAATACTTTTATAGATATCTATAAGGAGTGATCACATTGAATTTAGACATCTTCTTGACCATGTCTCGTCCTTTGAACCTTATGCACTTAGATTGATAAAATTTTACTTTTTTTAGCTTATCCATGCAATTTTTCTCTCTCGTGCTCCCTTACAATGTAACTGGTGCATTACTATCCCTTTGTTGCACCTTTCCAAACTAAAAAGAGTGTTGTTGGCCCTAGTAGTGTTGGCCTATAGTGACAAGGGAACATTGAAGGCACAAATTACGGATTTCTATAACTTTCCATAGAACAATTTCTACATCTTTTCTTCCAAGATGTTGTTCCTTCTAGTAGACCTGAGGGTGTGTTCAAGCTATAACACAACCTTCACTAGAATGCATGGGTACCTAACCGCTACGACCACCAATATAATAGTATATCCTTTGTGTACATGGTTCATTCAACCATCATATATTCATACTTGTACTTATAGCATTAAATCCCCCTACATCACCGTCATCGTCATCCTAGGTTTTCTCAGCTCACCCACAACCACACTCTAGGGTTTGTCAACTTACCCTCAACCATTCTCTAGGTTTTGTTGACTTATCCTCAACCATAATCTTGATATCTTGGAACATACTCCTAAGAAACTACATCCTTAAGTGGTTTATAATTAAAACAAACAAAACATCAAATGGTTTCAACTTACCAAAAATTTGCACTTACAAAGTATTTTTAAGATTCCACGAACGACATAAGGTAACAAATTCATCTTCAGGCTGACATAAAAAATGACTTAGGTACATTCAATGGAAAACTCCACTCATGGAGATATAAGGTACATACATTCTCCAATACCATTACATCAAGACAAGCATGACACTATAGACTTTCTACAATGTGTGACTCACATTACATTATGATCATGAGTGTATTATTATTCGTCTGCGCCCCCCCGCCCCCCCACACACATACACACATACTTTATATTACCTTTTCTTTTCCATCGTCGTTTAACCTGTGTTACTGCTCCAAACATTATCCTTTGTTTTTTATATCATAAGAAATATTACAGGCTCCCCAAATATATCTCAAGTGTATTCAGGACCTTTGTGTCCTCCTTGCTACAAATTCACCATTCCTTTCAAAAACTTTAACCTGCAACTTATCTTGGTTTCTCAAGAGAGAACTATGTAACTCACTACTACCAAAAAAAGTGTCCATGATTCTCCCTTCATCTGATGATCTATCATCATGTATCAGTTATAAACTAAAGTACTATCAATACCTTAAATCAACCGGGAACTTTTTTTACCCTAAGGCCTAACATCAAACCGACCATAAAGATTGATATATTAACCATCCTATGGACCTACTTACATTTATTGAGATACATGGTTGTCATTTGCAGTACTTGCGATTTATCTAGGTAAGTAATTTGTATACGAGATGAATCCATTTGATTCTTACATTTGCTAGACATGTTAATCAAGACTTATAGTACACCACTCGACAAACAGTTCAAGGAGAAAAACTCATAACTAGAACTCCCTTCTGGCCACATCACTTCTTTTTATGTAGACTTAGGAATGGTCTTTATGTCATAAAAATATTGCAGCACTACTACATACATCAACAATAGTCACACAATACTGACTTGTTCTTCTAAAATCATACACAAACTTGGTGTCTTCAGCTTGAAGCTTCCCAACTTTAGTAGCTTGGTAATTCACTTCTTGTGAGGGGAAAAGGTGAGAACAACTTCTCTCCTGATGGGGAATTTGAGTGTATTTTAGGTATCTCACTATAGACTCAAAACCGATCCTGAATAGATCAATTTCAATTGACAAGGTTCCCTCCTCATTGCTCCAACCTTCAACTCAAACTTGGATTTCTTGACACTCATTCAAAAATTTCATTTTCTTCTATTGATCAAGGAACTTCTCATTTATATTGGCATCAGGATACCCATTCTATGGTTCAACACACCATATATACCACTAAGGTAATTATCAAGAGCATGAATCTCAATGAGATATACTAACTTAATAAAAAATGGTTTAGAAACAAGAGAATATGCATGCATAAACCTTCTCATTGTTGTGATAATCTAGCCACCTCCTCTATGGCTAGCATCATCGTTGAAAAACACATCACAAACCTAAAAAAAATATCACATTTATTCTTCTACAAGAGCACCTTTCTTGGATTCCCATTGGAATGCAACAACCAAAGAATCTCTGAATTTATTCAAATATTGAACTCCCTTAGACATATGCATAACTAGATTGGGGCCACTACAACATGAATTCTCCAAAACGGTTTCTCTAATTGAGACAACAAGATTATAAATAAAAATATAAATTCCACATATAGAATCTTCTTCAAGATGTTTATTAGTGGTAGTTTCTTAACTAGTCAAATTCATGCAAACATAAACAATTACTCTTCTTCATTTACTTGTCTGTCTAAAATGGTGGCTGAAATTCAATACTTCACATCGCTTCAATAAAATCATCTCTCTCACAATAGTTTTGCACAACTTCGAATATTGTTTATATATGTATAGCTCACACATTTCCACCTTTTATAAGCAAGTCAGACCCATGAATTTGCATCTATCAAGCTCCTATATCTACTATGTAGGATCCTTCTGTGGATAGTTGACTCTAAAAGAAAATAATTCCATCATGTAGGCTCCTTCAAATTATTCTTAGGAAAAATTGATTACAAATAATGTTGCAAACAAACAATAAAAACACTCATAACACACCAATTACTCTACTCTACACTCACAGAAAACCCACTACTCTACTCTCCTTCATCTTGGGCCCTACTATGAGGGAGTAGGCATAATCCAACTCTGATACCAAATTAATATTTCATTTGTGCACTTATTGATGGGCCTCTAAATTATACATAAATTAAGGCCCATATAACCTTTCTCGGGCACATAAAATATATATTCAACCTCTCCTTCTAAACTTAATAATGTTTTTTTAAGCTTTAATATGTTCTTAGGAAGGTTTAGATATAATTGCATATTTGTGCCTAATATTATTTATTTTTGAAGAACATTGTGAGAATATTGGGCAGATTATGAAGATTTGGAGAAGGAGATAATTTAGGGACTTGATCCCTACTACTGGAGGATCAATATTGGAGAATAAATGAACAAAATATCATGAAATTATTGAGAAAATTTGGCGTAATTCTGGAACTCCAATGATTGATAAAATCTATGAATGTGTTCCCTGTCATTTAATGAAGATTCCTAGTGTTGAAAACCAGATCCACTATTTGAGAGATTTTTTACGGTGTTAGCATAAGAAGTCACTCCTTTACTGCTTAAGGAGTAAGCCTTACACATCATAGTTCATTTCAAATTTTAAATGGGTTGTTTGAGTGGTGGGATGGCTTTCTCAAAGATTTTGAAATGATTTTATCTTCTTTAAGACATTCATGCATTTGGAAAGCTGTGGAAATTATAAATTGTGTGGGTAAAAGGTAGTATAGGGAGAAGAGTACACAAATGGAATAAAGATGAACATATGATACCTATTTCAGGAAATATTTCTATCCTAAATCAGTCACAAAGCTATGATTATGGCCTTTAACACAAAATTTGTTTATGTTAAACAAACAACACTAGAAAATAGATTGCATGTATAAAGTATTCCACAAATCCCTTATGAAACCTTCATAGACATGTTCTATTACAAACATATAACTTGCAGAAAATTGAAAGTAGATAATTTACTATTAAATCTTTTAACAACTTCTCACTCACACTTCACTAGTTGCTACAATTTATATTTTAGAAGAAATTAACAAAGAAAAGATACACATCACACATTAGATATTCCTTGAATCACAAAATCCTCTAGCATGAAGCAAAAAAAAAAAATTCTATTATTTTTAGTCTTCAGGTAGACTAACATCCAACTTGGTTATAGTATTTACAAGTGCTATATATAGCAAGAGAGGAACCAAATCCATCTCTTCTAAAAAGAAGGAAACATTAATTATAACATAACATATGTGTCAAAATACATTACATCCTTATCCCCTCGAAATATAACAGAAAGTACAAATGGAGAAAGAAGGAGAGAAGAATTATGGGCTAGAATGCTGAGTGTATTGTCATGTTGCCCCTTTTTATGCTAAATTTTCTCCTTGTGCCTTGGGTCTTTAATAACCATGTAGATTAATTTAATAAGACCTACAACAACCTCATAACTACCTCTCACCATCACTTGTATTATACATTTAGTTATGGTTTCTTATCCATCCTTAAATGGCTCGGAAAAACTTGCTGACAGGTGTCAAAATTCAGTTAAAACAAGTGTTGCCAGAAATTCTTGAAAAACTTGTAACTACTTCTGAAATCCTGCCTATTCTTTCGAAAGCACGTTGATACTAGCCACATATCGGGATTATAGTGGAGGGGAGTGAGGTGAAGCACGAGAATGGAAAATAAGCAAAAGGCGTCATAATGGAACAATAAGTGAGAGGATTATTGCATTTCACAATCACAGGGGGCAACATGGATGGTTAGCAATAGTAATTGTGAAATGGCGATTGTGATGTAAGGTAAGGTGGATACATAAAGTGATACTATAGTGCAGTATGACGTGGCAGTAAGCGGGTCCCACTGTTATCGCAATCGGGGATTTAAGGAGGCAGGAGTAAGTGAATGCACCGAGAATTTAGGATTTGCGATGAATTAGGTCCCATTAATGGTTTTAAAGTGGAAAATCAATAAATAATAGAAATGTAATAAAGTGGCCCAAAGCGTAAAAAAAGAGTTTTGAACTTTAATACTAAAATAAAACTAGGGAATGAACTCATGACTTAACAAGAAATTGCGCTAACATTGGCTCCACAAGGGACAGAGCTATCCCTGCGAGGCTCTAAGAATATTTTTTATTTTCAGTGCCTTATCCAGCCCTTATTTCTCCAACCAACAATTCTTCTCATTAACTCAAAAATACCAGCATGCCTAGCCATTGGGTAATGGAGTCATAAGCTAGATTTCAATCTTCTGCAACTTATTTCGACATGACTAAAATACGAAAATCAAACTTCAATCTAAAACTGAAAATAAATGCTCGAGTGGCGAGATTATTCACCCTCCTACTTCTAATCAGCTGAAAAATTGCCTAATCAATTATAACTTGATTTCCAATGCAACCATAAAATCATTTGGCCAGTAAAGAGAAACTCTTACATGCAACTGTATGAAAAGACCCACAAGGGATATACTATATGCAACAATAAACGAACTGGAAACCTGTACTTACTGTTATAAATTGTGTGTCATTTCAACTACTGCTATATTGGAGACCCCTACTGAAAATGAATCCATCCAATGAGCAACTAGATCATGAAACATATGAGGAATGTTTAGTTGATCCAAAAGACCAAGTTGTTGTAGTTTAAAATTTGTTATGTCAATAAAATTGGGCTGCTCTTGTTCTCCTTGTAAAAACTCATTAACTGCATATGTTTCATTACATTAAAGGGAAAAAAATACCTTCTATAAGTTTTTGATTAATTTCTTGGACAACAAACTTGTTAGAGGCACTTAATGCATTGCTCCCTGTCATTTAATGCAGATTCCTAGTGTTGAGAACTAGATCCACTATTTGAGAGATTTTGGAGGGTGTTAGAATAAGAAGTCACTCCTTGACTTCTTAAGGAGTAAGCGTTACACATCATAGTTCAATTCAAATTTTAAAGGGTGTGTTTGAGTGGTGGGATGGCTTAATGCATTGTTCCCTGGAAAGTAAGCGAAAGGCGTGGCAACAAAACCTTATTTAAGTTGTTGATTACTTTCTTGGACAACAAACTCGTTAGAGGCACTAAAACCAGTAGAACTAAATGGCAGCAATTCAGGTTCCAAAGGAAGAACATCATGCTCTTCAGATTCTTCATCCTGAGTACTAGGAATAATTGGATCCATATGAATCTGATCTAGATCAATACCTTTTTCAAACTTTTCATAAACGTTTTCCATAACACTGCTAGAAGAATCTACTTTATCATTTTGAACATAACACTCAAATTCTTCACGGAATTTATCAAGAAAAAACTCATATGAATATAATCCTTTACAATAACGATGAAACATTTCATGAAATTCCCTTAAAGAAGAAATAGTACCAGCAGTTAAGGACTAGAACCATTTGCGCAGATCTCCATCAAGAGAAAACACAAATATTATCATGAGGAAATCTTCATGAAACACATCCATCAAGTGCATAAGCTCATGAAATACAATCAGGTACTTAGTGGGATGTTCATCTTCATCTCCTCAAATTCTTAAAAAACAATGTTGCCATTCATCTGTAGAAGGCACCAGATTAGGAAAACCATGAATTGCCGAAAAAATTAAAGGAGAAAACCTTTGAGCTAAGATGGAAACAAAGGCTTTAGAAATTCTGAAACTATGGAGCTACCACTAGATTATTTGTCATGGAGTCGCCAGGTGTAGAGCAGCCTAAAAAGACAGCTGGAACTATACACCTCAGAACCAAACTTATAACTTTGTATTCACCTAGGGATAAAATTCAATTCACCTCCATGGCAATGATGCCAAAGATGTTAGCGTAAGAAGTCACTCCTTGACTGCTTAAGGAGTAAGCCTTACACATCATAGTTCATTTCAAAATTTAAAGGGGTTGTTTGAGTGGTGGGATAGTGTTCTCAAATATTTTGAAATGATTTAATATTTTTTAATACATTCATGCATTTGGAAAACTGTGGCAAGTATAAATTGTGTGGGTAAAAGGTAGTATAGGGAGAAGAGTACACACATTGAAGAAAAATGAATAGCTGGTACCTATTTCAGGAAATATTCCTATCCTAAATTAGTCACACAGCTATGATTATGGCCTTTAACACAAACTCTGTTTATGTTAAACAAACAACACTAGAAAATATATTGCATGTATAAAGTATTCCATGAATCCTTTATGAAACCTTCACTGACATGTTCTATTATAAATATATAACTTGCAGAAAATTGAAAGTAGACAATTGATTGTTAAATCCTTTAACAACTTCTCACTCACACTTCATTAGTCGCTGCAATTTATATTTTAGAAGAAATTAACAAAGAAAAGATACACACCACACATTAGATGTTCCTTGAATCAAAAAATCCTCCATCATGAAGCAAAAAGGTTTTTTCTATTATTTTTATTCTTCAGGTAGACTCTCATCCAACTTGGTTATAGTATTTACAAGTGCTATATATAGCAAGAGAGGAACCAACTCCATCTCTTCTAAAAATAAGGAAACATGAATTATAACATAACATATGTGTCAAAATATATTACATCCTTATCCCCTCGAAATATAACAGAAAGGACAATGGAGAAAGAAGGAGAGAAGAATTCTGGGCTGGAATGTTGAGTGTACTGTCATGCTTCCCCTTTTACTACTAAATTTTCTCCTTGTGTCTTGGGTCTTTAATAACCATGTATCTTCATTTAATAATACCTCCAACAACCCCATGACCACCTCTCACCATCATTTGTATTATCCATTTAGTTATGGGTTCTTATCCATCCTTAACTGGCTCGGAAAAACTTGCTGACAGGTGTCAAAATTCAGTTAAAATAAGTGTTGCCTGAAATTCCTGAAAAACATGTAACTACCTCTGAAATCTTGCATATGCTTTCGAAAGCGTGCTGATACTGGCCACGTATTGGGATGAGAGTGGAGGGGAGTGAGGTGAAGCGCGGGAATGGAAAATAAGAGAAAGGCATGGGAATGGAACAATAAGTGGGAGGATTATTGCATTTCGCAATCAGAGGGGGAAACATGGATGGTTACTAATAGGGTTTGCGATATGCGATAAGCGAAGTGATGTGGCAGGGAAATGGGTCCTAGTGTTATCGAAATCGGGGGTCTTTTGGAAGCGACAGCAGATGGTAACAAAGAAATTGTGAGATGGGGATTGCGAAGTAAGGTAAGGTGGGTCCACAAAGTGATACGATAGTGCAGTATGAAGTGGCGGTAGGCGGGTCCCACTATTTTCGCAATCATGGATTTAAGGAGGCAGGAGTAAGTGAATGCATCGAGAATTTTTGATTTGGGATGAAATAGGTCCCATTAATGGTTTTAAAGCAGAAAAGTGATAAATAATAGAAATGTAATAAAGCGGCCCAAAGCATAACAAAGGAGTTTTGAACTTTAATCCTAAAATAAAACTAGGGAATGAACTCATGACTTAGCAAGAAACTATGCTAACAGATGGGAAAGCTTCCTCCTTTCAAGGAGAATGCTTCCTCATTATTTTGTATAAGTATCGATTAATACAGAAGTGTCCTCAGACACGTAATTTTATTGATAATGGAAAATAAATTACATAAAGATTGCAAGAGTTTACAAACGTAAACTTCCACTAATTTGAAATTAGGAAACTAACCTATTTATAAGCTACATGTCCTAACTTAATTTAGTTATGGACCACTTGATAAAACAACAAGTGTCCATTTACAATAAATGATCTTCTATCCAATCTACTAACTTTATTCTTATTTTAGAGCCTAAGATATGACTCTATTCTAGAGTCCTATCTTTGCTAACAATATTCTATTTCTAAGTGTCTCTAATATTTATTAAATATTCTAATTTAATAAATATTTTATCCTAACTTTACATTATGATATTTGGATCATCTAACATTCCCCCCTATGATCCAAAGATACATTACAACATATACCAAGTTCATCCCTGAACGTAGTAAATTTTATTCTGCCAACAGGTTTGGTGAAGATATCGGAGGTCTGATCTTCTAAAGGACAATAAATCGACTTGATGACATCCTTTGCAATGAGTGATCTGATATGATGATACTTGGTGTCCACATGCTTTGTCTTTGAATGAAAAAATGGATTCTTGGAGAGCTCTATTGCTGATTGGTTGTCGATGAATAATGAAGTAGCTTCTACTAGAGGAATTCCCAAGTCCTGTAAAACTCTATGCAACCAAACAATCTCACATGTTGCTTCCCATGTTGATATGTATTCTTCTTCTGTTGAAGAAGTGGCCACTATAGCTTGCTTCTTGCAACTCCAGGACATTGCAGCTGACCCCATGTTCATTAAATAACCTAAGGTTGATGCCCTATCATTAATACTGCCAGCAAAGTCGGCATCTGAAAATCCACCAAGTACAAAGATTTTAGTCTTTTTGTAAAGAAGACCAAAATATTTTGTTCCTTAGATATAACGAAGAACTCTTTTGGCTGCATTCCAGTGGTTGTCTCATGGTTCCTGCATAAAGAGAGAAAGAATACTGACGACATAAGAAATATCTGGTCGAGTAGTTGTCAGATAAATCAGGCTACCAATCAACTGTCGATAAGTAGTGTTATCCACCATTCCCCCCCCTTCAAATTTTGAAAGTTTCAAGTTTTGTTCCATGGGGGTAAGAACAGGCTTGCAATTCTGCAGTCCAAATCACCGAAGAATTTATGTTGCATACTTACTCTAAGAAATGAAGATATGATGTGGACGTTGGAATACTTCAACTCCAAGATAGTAGTGAAGTAGTCCCAAATCAGTCATTTTAAAACATATATGTAACTCCTTTTTCACCTGTGCAATGTGATCATCATTGTTGCCAGTGATAATCAAATCATCTAATACATAACCAGAATCACCAGATTTTTACCTTGTTGGCGTACATACAAGGTATCATCAGATTCACTTCGTTGAAAGCCAACTTTCCGAAGGTATTCATCTATTTTGGCATACCAAGCTCGGGGAGCTTGTTTTAACCCATATAAATCCTTTGTTAGTTTGCAGACTTTATGTTCCTGTCCTTCAATTTCAAAACCTGGTGGTTGTGTCATATACACTTCTTCCTGTAAATCTCCGTTGAGGAACACACTTTTGACATCCATCTATTGAACTTTCCATCCTTGATGAGCTGCTAAGGCAAGTGTGAGTCGTATGGTGTTCCATTTAGCTATAGGAGCAAATGTTTCCTCATAATCGATCCCTTCCTGTTGCGCAAAACCCTTAGCAACAAGTCTTGCTTTATACTTGTCAATATCACCATTTTGATTGTACTTGATTCAGTAAACCCATTTGCATCCGATGGGTTTAACATTCTGAGAACAATCAAAAAGTTTCCAAATGTTTTTGTCAAGAACTACCTTATATTCATCAACCATAGCCTATTTCCATTCTTTATGTTTTACTGCCTCTTGAGAAGTAGAAGGTTCAGTAAAATCATTTGTTATCAAGGCAAAATTTCCTTCATTTCTTTTTGATCCCCTTGTTCCTATTTTATTCTGTTCATTAGGCCTTACATCTTTCAAAAGTTGAACTGCCCATTTTGGCAATTGATGTTCATTGGTTTGAGATTGTGAAAATATCCATTATTGTAAAGAGGGTTGATGTAAACTGATGTTTGTTGATCAACCGCAGGTTCTGGGGGAGGAGAGTCACTGTCAGAAGAACTTTTGTTGCTAGGAGAGTTGGATGAACTTCTAGAAGACCCAAACGGTGCTGGTGAAGAAGATGTACTGGATGAATCATTGTCAGGTTAAGGAAACTCAAGTTCATACCAATTTTGTGAATTTGGTTGACTTTGTAGATTACCTTTTATTTTATCACCTTTTATTTCTAACTTTTGAAGAAGACTTTCGATTTCTTCAGCACTCTTAGTCTCATTTTCATCAAAAATCACATCCCTTCTCACAATAAATTTCCCATTAGACAAAATTAGGTACCCTTTCTTCTCATCAGAATACCCTATCATTATGCACTTCAAGCTACGTGAGTCAAGCTTAGTTCATTTTTCCTTCGGAACTAAGGCATAACATACTGATCCAAAAACTCTGAGATGTTTAACCCGAGGTTTGAAGCCAACCATGCTTCATAAGGTATGATTTCATCTAAAGAAGCAGTGGAAGATCTTTTCCTTAAGTAGACAGCTACATGAATTGCTTCGGCCCAATATATGGGACTTAACTCTTTGAAAGTTAACATAGATCTTGCCATTCCTAAAAAGGTACGGTTCATTCTTTCTACTACTCCATTTTGATGTGGAGTGTAGCCATTGGTAAGATGTTGTTTTATGCCATTATCCATGCAATACATTTTGAATTCATTTGAAGTGAATTATCCGCCATTATCGGTTCTAAGAGTGCCAATCTTCTGCTTTACTTCATTTCCAATAAGTTGGCGAAAAGTTTTGAACTTTTCAAATGCTTCTGAATTTTTCTTCAAAAAATATACCCAAGTCATCCTGCTAAAATCATCAACAAAGAGTAAGAAATATCGTCATCCTCCTAGTGAAGTTTGTAAGGGTCCACAAATATCACTATGACCCAATTGCAAACGCCTGTTTTCTCGCCATGAGCTTTTGGGAAAAGTCTCTCGATGTTGTTTTCCATAAATGCAAGCTTCTTCCCTTTTGAAGGTTGGAAGTCCCTTAACCATTCCCTGTTTTTGTAACTGAGAGAGATTGTCAAAGTTGAGATGGCCATATCTTACATGCCACAATCTGATCGGTGAAATATTTGTACTTACTGCTCCTACAAAGTCAGAATTTCTTGGAATAACTGTCCCTTTCATCCTTAACATTTTTCCATCTTCATAACCTGTCATCACTATTTTTATGTTCTGTTTGACTGAGTTAATTTTAACTAAGCCATATTCCATAATCACCATATGTCCTGCTTGTCGAATTGTGACTAAAGATAGCAAATTTTGCTTAAATTTTGGGACATACCATACATTTGAAATCATTCTTTCTCCAATGCCAGGTAAAAACACTTTAACTACACCTTTTCCAGAAGGAGTATGTTTTGTTTTATCATCTAGATAGATTGAATTGAGATGGCATTGTCGGAAGCTCCAAAAGAAGTCACGTAGAAAAGTCATGTGTTGGGTTTCTCCTGTATCCATAATCCATGCATCTTCATAATCATTTCGAAGAAAAGTTGAAACCTGAAAAGTTGTTGATTCTGTGTTGGTGAAAACATATTTTGAACAATCAGGATCATCTTCATCATTTGAAAACTGTGCAGAGTTTGCATGAAACTTGGGAATTTTATCAATGGAAGTTCTAAAATCTTCAGCATAATGTCCAACTTTGTTACATCTCCTGCAAAAAAATTGACTGAAATCTTTGCCTCTGCCTTGATACTGTCCTTTGCCTCTGCTTTGGCCTCTGTTATGATTTTTTCCTCTACCTGGACTTTGTCCTCTTCCTTGATTATATCCTCTACCTTGATTGTTTCCTCGGCCTTGAAAATTTCTCCTGCCTGAACTGTAGCCTCTGTTGAAAAATTTTCCTCTGCTTTGACTATGACCATGACTTGTACATTGTGGGCTGCTTGACTTTGATTGAAATGTCCTCTTCCTCGGTTTCTTTAACTATTAGCTGGGGAGTTACTTGTGCTAGCCTCTGTGAGGAAGACATCTTCCCCAATCTATTTCTTCTTCCCAATTTTTTTTTCATGTTGGGCTAACATATCACTCAATTCATCAAACTTTATCTTCTCTAACTTTCCAGTGACTTGCAAGGTTTCCAAAAATTTGTGTAAGATGATGGAAATCCAGCAATTAAAATTGTAGTCAAGAAACTTTCATCGACAACTTGAAAACCAACATTTATTATTTCTTGCTTGGTGTTTTTAAGCCATGAAATATATTCAAGAACATCACCACCTTTAGTTAATTTTTGTTGAAGAAATTTTAATTGAATATCAACCTTCTTTGATTCAGGTTGTGTATCAAAGAGATATTTAAATGTACGCAAATCAGTCCATGCATCTGAGGCATTTTCAATATGAATGTACATTTCGTTATTAACTGAAGCCTTTATAAGAGCTAATGCCTTGGAATTTTTGATTTCCCATTTTTCAAGTGAAGCTGCATCTGTTGGTTTATAGGCTTAATGTCGCCATTGCATATTTCATGCCACAATTCATTATATATGAGAGTGCTTTCAATTAGACGTTTCCATGTCTTGTAAGATTTCACCCCTTCTAGCTTATCAGAATCAAAGAACATATTAATTAACTTTGATATTTTAGTGTTGAAGCAATGCACCAAAGGAATCAAACACAAGAAAAAATGAGCAACTCGTCACACGAAATATGCCACGCAAAAAACGACACACGCCACATAAAGAGAAAAACAATCTATCGGGGCTTGGCCTTGACCCTCGTATAATCGTTGAAAAAAGGAGAAAAATGACTGAGCTTTTCACTTGGCTCAAGTAAATTTCTCGTTGAGTGTTTACAATGAAATCTTTGCAAAATTTGACCACTTGAAAGTGCCCTTACAAATTTCCTTAAAAAATCTACCCCCCCTCAAAGTAAAAAGGTACTTTGAGTTACAAATAATGACCCTAATTTCCCCAAAAATAAAAAAATTACAAATAATATTTACTTATTACTCCAAAATGTTACAAATTTCTTCTCACCTTATTTCTCCATAAAAAAATACAATTGCACTTTATTACTGAAAATTATCTCTCCAAAGTAAAAAAAAAAATTCTAACTCCAAATACCGTTTTTACAATGTCCAAGATTGACAAAGTGGCTTCTGCCACTCATACCACGTTAAAGTTGAGGTCACACACAAATTTTTTCTCTGTGGATTCATTGCTGAAGGAGGATGCCCCAACTGAGAGAATTGTGCGACAAAATCAGTTGTTCTATGCTATTTTAATCGCCTGCATTGAATGGTATCGAGCCCATGGATCTGTTATAGGAGAGATCAACAATATTTAAATTCCCTATGGCATAAGTGAGCTGCATGGAAAATATGGGATGAATTGTCCCTGTCAGCTTGTTTGAATGTAGATCCAGAGTATCGAGATTTTTCAAGCTGTGTATGTCTGGAATCGTGGATGTCAATGCATTGTTTGACAAGTTGAGTGAATTTAAGAAACTAATTTCTAAATACAAAACGGCGGGAGCCCCACGCACCAGAAAACACAAACAAAAAGACGTCAATAGCATGGCATTGGTTCAAAATCTCCATTAATCATAAATGATGAAGAGGATTCCCACACAATTGAACATTAGCAGTGTACGAAGATGGTGGAAATTTCTGAAGCAACCCACCAACTCGAATCCACCCTGACAGAGAATTCTGCGACACATTCAGTTGCACCAGAGACATGAGGTTCAAAAATGAAATGAGTATGGGGTCGGACAGTGTATTGGAGGCTCAGATCCAGAACCGTCAATGGGTTCAATTTATCTAGTGAAGGAGGAATTGCTCCGCTTTGATCAGAAATCGAAGACTCACATAGAAAATCGCCAAATTGGTCATGAAATTAGGGATCCAGTCTGGTTTTTTTATATATTTTTTTTAATTATGGAGGAGCATTTGTAACTATGGAGGAGCAGGGTGTGCGCAGGAATATTCTAGCTGAGATTGTTGTCAAAGCAGTGCTTGATGAAGCAGATTTGGAGGGAAGCATAGAATTAAAAAAAATACACAGTGTTTTCATCTCTATATTCAGATTTTAAAATCGAAAATCAAATAGCAATTAAATTTCTTTTCCCTAAAAAAAGCATTTGACAAATTTGCATACCCATTCAATTGATGAAAAATTTACTGGAGTTTTCCATAGGCTTGTAGAGCTGCAATCTACTTCTCCCGTCAGTTGTATTAGTGAAGCTATGATACCACAATAATACAGAAGTGTCCTCAAACACGTAATTTTATTGATAATGGAAAAAAATTACATAAAGATTGCAAGAGTTTACAAACGTAAACTTCCACTAATTTGAAATTAGGAAACTAACCTATTTATAAGCTACATGTACTAACTTAATTTAGTTATGGACCACTTGATAAAACAACAAGTGTCCATTTACAATAAATGATCTTCTATCCAATCTGCTAACTTTATTCCTATTTTAGAGCCTAAGATACGACTCTATTCTAGAGTCCTATCTTTGCTAACAATATTCTATTTCTAAGTGTCTCTAATATTTATTAAATATTATAATTTAATAAATATTTTATCCTAACTTTACATTATGATATTTGGATCATCTAACACCAATTCGAATTGGCCTCTAAGGGCATGTATTGTTTAGCCTTATTGTGGAGAAAACTTGTTGTTTAGCAACTCCACTTTCTTTTCTTGCAGGGATGTACTTAGACTGATTCAATAATAAAGATTGGTGCCATTTTTAGCTTCTAAGGCTTGGTTTCTTCCATAGGACTCTAAGCCTCCTTGGGCTTGGCCATCTCAGGAGCCTTAGATCCCTCTTGCACAATTTATTTATGTTCTTTTCACTTCTTAATCATATGCATCTCTCATTTCTGTTTTGCATATTTCTGTATTTAGTATTTTTTCTTTTGTTGTTGTAGGATTGAGTTAAATGATTGAAGCGAGTTCTTTTGCAGGTTTTATACATATTAAAAATAATTTTTCATCCTTAGAATAGCTTTGGAAGTTCATCTTAATCATCAAGCTACTTGGATTTGGTTACTAGTTCATGAATATAAGATTTTTGGAAATGCCTTGTAGAGAAATAGTAGTAAATTTATTCTATTTTTTAGAATGGGTTAATGAGCTTAATTTGAATTGATTCCACTTGGATTAGGTCATAATAATATTAAAGTTAATAACAAGATTTACCCCATTGCATTTTCACTTGGTTACGTTAGGAATTTTATAGATTAACTAGCTCACTAGTTCTTGAATTTCTAGATTTTAGAGTAGTAATTTTATATTATTTTTTAGCACACGTGAACAGGGGTATTTTGGAGTGATTCCACTTGGAATGGAGACCTAAGACATCATAAATAATAAAATTTCCCATCCCATTTTCATTTTATTTACTTAGTCATTTGGTGAGTTATTTCCAAAAAAGAAAATCCTGTAGCAAAAAGAGAACTTCCTATAGGACTCTTGTAGCACATGTAAACTCGACCAGATTTGCTTGCAAAGCTTGGTTTTTGTCTCTTATGCTAGAATCATGACCCTTAGGATCTAAATCCATGATTGAGGAAGAATAAACACCACTTAGGAAATGCATTTTTACAAAGTATATTAGGCCTATTTGTTTGAATTCATGCTCTTAGGATTTCAATTACAAATTGTTGTTGTTGCCTAGGATTAATTTATTTTCAAAGCAACACTTCCATTTCTGTAATTAGTTTAGGCTTTGATTTCATGAAATTCACTCCATTACATCAGATCAACAAAAGAAGGAAACATTGTATGTTGCACATATAGTGTCGATACCTCTTAAGTTTGTACGAACCCCAAGTTGATAACTAAAGTTAGTAGTATTGGGAGTTGTGGCATTCTTGTTGCAATATTGAGGCTCATCAATTTTTAGCGCCATTGCTGGGGAGGTTCCAATGTATGCATTTTTTTCTCCGCTAGTTGATTCATTTCTTTCCTTTTTGCAAAAGCAAAAAAATTGCAATAGGCATATTTCATTTCAAAACAGAAAATTGCATTGCATTAGCATTCTTATTAAAAAAATGTATATTTAAAAATACTCCTCCAACACCAAAGCCCCCATATGATCACGTGGTGCAATACGAACCACATCACCATCCACTTTTTCAGGTAGAAAAAAAATAGGTGGTAGAGAAGGTAGAAGAAATGGATGGAGATGATGACAAGGAAGAAGATCTTGGATTTCCCATTCAAGATACTGATGTCAGTGTGCATATGAATAACATCCCTCCATATTTTCTTCCAAACTTCCATGGTATGAGGTCAGAGGATACGAAAACCTTTCTCTTTGAATTTGAAATACTTTTTATATCTTATGGCTACTTATCACACACTCAAAAATTGAGATTGTTTACTGCAACATTGAAGGATAGAGCTCTTAAATGGTTAATGAGTTTAGGTACTAATTCAATAATATCATAGAATGATATGCAAAAGATATTTCTAGAAAAATATAAAGTTCATGATCTTAAAGAAGAAATTTTTGGAATGAATCAAGAAGAAGATGAGAGACTTGAGGATCTAATAGAGAGGTTCATGTATAATGTTAAAAGGGAAAAATTGCATCATTTAGGATTTGAAAATATAAAATCCCTCTTAGAACAATTAAGGATAAGTGGATTGATCTCCTTGATCTCATGAGTAGAGGAGATGTATACCAATTACCATTTGAAGAAATTTGTGAAACATGCAAGTGCATATCAAGAGGAAGGGCAAGAGTAAGTAAATCAACATCAAGATTGGTAAGTCAACCTAAACTTCGAAATCTTCTTGATAACTTTAAAACCTAAATTCTTAGCAATCTAAGCAAACAAGTAGAAATTTTAAGAATGCAAGATGATAAAAAAGAAGATTTTGATATGTGTGTTGTCCATGTAGAATCATATTTCCCATCATTAACAAGATTGAAGGAAGATTACCAAGAAGACAATGGAGCAAGTCAATCACCAAAGAAGCTATGTTACGTAGCTCTAAGAAGACCATGGAAGCCTAGTCAACTTGATATGATGCAAGGACCAAATTCACAATTTAAAAATCACATCCATCTCAAAGTAATTGGAACACACTATTTCCTTCGCAACCTTGGCAATCTCAACCCAAAAACCAATCTTGGAAACAAGGATGGAAAGAACCTGATGGGATAAATCCATAATACCCTCAGTATTTTCCTCAATATCATCCATACCCAACTCCAAGCTATCCCTACCATCCACCTCCATCACAACCACAAACTCAACCACATCAATCTCATAGATCCACTTCCACTCAACTACCTATACCACCATTTCCAAACCCACACACGGAAGTAGCTCAACCCACTTACAATGCTGAGGTACAACACTTCAAAACATAGCCTCTTGATCTAACAAGTATTCATTTTAGTTCAAGAAAGGTATTGAAAAAAATAGATTCGCTTGATGTCATTAAAGGACAACATCCAAAAGAAAAAGATTCAAATCAGGAGATCAAAGATTCATGAGCAACACTTTATGGAGAGAAGAGATCAAAATCATAGATTGAGAGGATTCCCTCATATTTACCATCAGATCCTCCATGTGTTCAAGAGAACAATCAGAGAAAAGAGGAAGATTTGAATTTCATGGTAGAATAGGACATCCAAGATGATCCAAATCAGCAAGTGGACCAGGGGTATCATAGCTATACTGAAATATGGTTCTAGACAATCATTAAGTTTCAACAACATACTCTTCTTTAACAATTCTTGATCTCATCACAGTCAAAGAATTTGGTATCTCATATTTAGGTACATGTTCAAGCATACATTTTGAGCCTACACATGATTTTACCTGTCATATTGATGTTTCCATGGTTCCTTTTGAAGTATTCCTATACTCAAAAGAGATTTTATTTTTTCAAGTAGATAAGGATAGAAAAAAAATTAAAAAAATGGAAAAAGAGAAAAAATAAAAGAATAAAATCTCAGGTGAAAACCTCTTTTGAGGCGCTTGAGATTGGCTCACTGATTGAAAACCTCCATGAGGTAGTCAATGGGTTGAAACTAAGTGGAAAATAAGAGAAAAAAAATATCCTAGTTGAAAATCTCCTTTAAGGCGTCTTGGCAAACCTACTAGTTGAAAACCTCATTAAGGCAGCGAGTAGGCATAAAGAAAAAAGAAAAAAAGTGAAAAAATGAAAAGAAAAAATGTATTTTCTCCATGTATCTCTCTCTAATTAATGCATATGCTCTCCAACCTTTGCAAGCAGCAAAAAAACAAGTTGGAACCAAAAGAAAAATTTGGTCAAAACCCTAGTCAAAGGAAGTCAAACTTATACTTCCTCCTCCTTTTCTCATATGCTCCAAAAGGAACAAGTTCATGCCAATCCATCGCCCTCGTCCATTTCCAACATCCACCCATCATTTCCAAGCTTTTCTCATTCATTTTCCTTGTTCTCCTAAAATTCTACAGGAAACCTTGTTTTTGCTATACGAAGTCCTGGTTTTTAGCAGAAAATTGTTTTTATTATATCTCAAAAATCGTGTATCCATTTTCCATTTTTTTCAGGGGGATATGAATATATATGACGGGCTCAAGAAATTTAAGCAATTTCAGGTGCACAGTTTGTGAGAAATCGACCTCCATCACCTATAACCATTTTTATTTTTTCTTGAGATTTGTGCATCCAATGGCCGAGATTTTTTATGGGGAGGTGCATAAGGACGATGATAACATGCTAAAATAATTTCAGGTCAATCCAATCTAACGTTTGATATTTATGGCTAAAACAAGTCTGCTACAAGGGGTTGTCCTGAATTGCTACAGGAAATTCTGTAATTGCTACAGGAAGTTACAGCAAGCTACATGCAGGTGAATCAAGGACAAAAAATAGTTACAAAAGGCCTTGATGTGTAAAAAAAAAAATTAGGAGAGTCTTCCCATCATTTCCTTCAACCTTCTCATCACTCCATCTCAAACACAAGGATTTTTCACTCAAACCGTACACTTTGTCACCTTTATAACATAATTTTTTCTGAAAAAAAACATAGAGTTCTTTCACTCCATTTTTCCAAGGCCACACCATTTCCTCGTCATTCTAAAATCATCCTACCATCACCCTAAGGCCACCTCACACTCTCCCTCATCACTCATACAGAGCTAGAAGCCTAAAACAAGCAGAGAAAGAGGCTGCTAGAAGAAAAATAACCTCATGTAGTAAGCCCTGTGTAAGCACCAGAAAAGCGTTGAAGACGGTTTTGACCAATCACGGAGAAAAATAATACTTGTGAGATGAATCTGAAGACAACAGTGACACTACAAGGGGGATCCTCCACCAGTATACATACACGTGAAGACTCAATAAGAATATTGCACACACAAAAAATTTATCAGTCAAAGAATCATCATGCTATGAATACTTGTATAGAACCAAAATCATCAAATACAACACTTACATCATGAGCATCTCAACAACAACATTTTATCTAGGGATGTGAAGTAGCTAAAACAACAACAAAAAAACCTATAATACCTCCATATTCAAGGCTATTAGCAATAGGACCTTCTATAAATTATCACATACAACTTCATGATCATTAGTAGAAGTATCAGAACCACCAAAGGCAACTTCAACAGTCATATCGAACACCTCAATGTCACCTGCAAAAACACATCAAGGGTAAGGCTCAGGTATGCAACTCTCTAACCTCACCCTTTGAATCGATTATAGGTTAAGAAAACATTAAAAGTGAGAGAAGGAAATTTTTTTTAATAGCCAAAATCAGTAGCAGAGCGACCTCAGCCTTATATAGTAGCCAAATTCACTTTTCCACCAACACACACACACACACATGTGCGAGAGGAACAAGACAAAAGTGAAGAGGACTTGAGAAAGAGAGTAGTAAGCAGTTAGACAAGGATTTCCAAGCGGTAACTGAGGGCGAACTTAATTAACATAAAAAGAACTTTGAGTTTATTTTGCATGCAATGAAAAAAAAAAGAGAAAATTTTGAAAAAAGAGAAAAAATTGAAATTTTTTGAAAAAGAGAAAGATAAAAAAATAAAAAATAAAAGGTGGACACACCACCTCTTGGCATGCAAATATTAGTCGTTACAGGCGAAATAAAGCTACTACAGGCACAAAATTTTCTACAGGAAGATGTTATAGGAAAAACATATTTGCTACAGGAAAAACGTATTTGTTACATGAAAGACAAATTTTCTACAAGAAGTTAACAGAGGGCTGCAAGAGAAATATGTTTCTACTAGGGTATTAGACAATGATTAATTAATAGCTAAAACGTACAAGGACACACAACAGAGCTGCAAAGTATTTGCTACCAACATGGTAAATTATCCAAGGGTGAAAGGTATTCAAGTCACCAGTTTGATCATCACATCATTTCTTTCTTTTGCTTTAGTTTATTGACCATCATTTCGTCCTTTGTGAGAAGAAAGAGTTATTTGTGAAGTATTTTCAATTCCATAATTTAATGAAGAGAATATAGATTGTTAGTTAAGGGTGTTCAAAAGAATTTTATGGATAATATGATGTTTCATGACCAAGAATTTGTATCAACAGTAAGAGGCTTGGACTTCAATTAGAATGACATTGTTAATTAGGTAATGGATGCCAAGAAATCCTTCTTTTCACAAGGAGAAGTGAAATATGACTAATAAGAAGACAAACCCAAAGAAAGGTGTTTCCATCACAAATAGAAACCATTGCAATTGAAGAAGCGTAGCAAGAAGAGCAGGAGGAGGAGAAAAATATGGACCAAAAAGAAGAGAATGACTAGGCCACCATACATGAAGAACCACAGGGAAAGGAGGATGAATAGGTTGCTCAGAGGATGAGCAACAATTTTAGTAGGGGGTATGATGGGCCTGTAAATTAGACAAAAATAAAGGCCCATCTAACCTTTCTTAGGCACAAAAAAAATATATTAAATCTCTCCTTATACACTTAATAATTTTTTTTAAGCTTTAATATGTTCTTAGGAAGGTTTATATATTATTGTATATTTGTGCCTAATATTATTTATTTTTGAAGAATATTGTGAGAATATTAGGCAGATTATGAAGATTTGGAGAAGGAGATAATTTAGGGACTTTCTCCCTACTACTGGAGGATCAATATTGGAGAATAAAATGAACAAAATATCATGAAATTATTGAGAAATTTTGGAGTAATTTTGGAACTTCAATGATTGAGAAAATCTAGGAATATGTTCCTTGTCATTTAATGGAGATTCCTAGTGTTGAGAACCAGATCCACTATTTGAGGGATTTTCGAAGGGAAATATTCCTCATTTCAATGATAGTGCTTCCTCATCATTTTTTGTAAGTACCAATTCGAATTGGCCTCTAGGGGAATGAATTTTTTACTCTTATTGTGGAGAAAACTTGTTGTTTATCAGCTCCACTTTCTTTTTTTGTAGGGATGTACTTGGACTGATTCAATAGTGAAGATTGGTTCCATTTTTAGATTCTAAGGCTTGGTTTCATCCATAGGACTTTGAGTCTCCTTGGTCTTGGCCATCATAGGAGCCTCAGAGCCCTCTTGCACAATTTCTTTATGTTATTTTCATTTCTTATTCACACGCATCTCTCATTTTTGTTTTGTATATTTCTGTATTTAGTATTGTTTCTTTTGTTTCTATAGGATTGAGTTAAATGATTGAAGTGAGTTATTTTGCAGGTTGTTTACATATTGAAAAAAATTATTCATCCTTGATATAACTTTGGAAAGTAATATTAATCATTAAGCTACTTGGATTTGGTTACTAATTCATGAATATAAGAGTTCTAGAAATGCCTTGTAGCGAAATAGTAGTAAATTTCTGCTATTTTTTAGAATAGTTTAATGAGATTCATTTGACTTGATTCCACTTGGATTAGGTCATAATAATATTAAAGTTAATAAAAAAAATTACCCCATTGCATTTTCACTTGATTAGGTTAGGCATTTTATAGATTAACTAGCTCACTAGTTCTTGAATTTCCAGATTTTAGAGTAGTAATTTTCTGTTATTTTTTAGCATGTGTGAATAGGGGTATTTTGGAGTGATTCCATTTGGAATGGAGACCTAATACATCATACTTATTAAAAAAAATTATCTTGTCCTATTTTCATTTGATTTACTTAGTCATTCGGTGAGTTATTTCCAAAATAGAACATCCTGCAGCAAAAACAGAACTTCCTGTAGCTCTCTTGTAGTGTTGAAATTTGCAACAAGAAACAGTGAAATTGGCATCCAGAAACAACATCCAAAAAAAGGCTACCATAGAGGCTTTTTATTTAATTATTTTTTAATTAAATTAGAAGGAATGTGTTTCAAATTTATTTATCTCTTAAATAAATTGGACAACAAATTGTAATCTTATCTCATAATCACTTGTAATGGTTAATTGAGTGTGATAGACTCAGTTAGCTCATGAAATTCGAGTTGAGGGTAGTTGGTGAGGAATGTAGAGTGATTCTATTTGTTTTAGAGGCCAAGTTGTTGTCAGTGTATTAGTTTAATGCAGGAGAAATCAATTAACTCAATTAAGTGAGTTAAAGTTAGTCTAACTAGTGATAACTGATTCTTGTACTAGTGAGAGGTCATGTGAATTAAATTAGATTTAATTCAAATTCATTGATATTTCAAGTTACTGATGATTTACTATTAATATCTGCATGCATGACAGTTCTGATGAAGACCTAGTTGAGATAGAGGTTAAAGGGAAGTAAACTATCAGTTGTATTTTTAGAAAACTTCCTAGATGCAGTTATACACCCATAGGATTTCCCATCAGCATTGCGTAGTTTTGGAAGGCTAAAATTGCCAAAGAATAGGGATTTCATTCCACATTAATTATGCAAGCAAGGTAGGCTGAGTAGAGGCAGGGAATTGGCTAAGTGTTGGTTGATTTTTTTCGAATCAGTGTGAGACAGTCATGAGAGTGCAACAGACTCTTGTGAGAAGAGTGCATTGTAATTGTTTCATGATTCCTTGGTTGAATATAAAATAGAAGATAAAGGGGTTTTGAGCAACAAGATTTCCCTCGGAAAATATATGTGTTGTGGATTGATTTTCTTCTTTCTTTTACTTGTTGTGATTGGCGATCGTGTTTATTTTTCGCAATTAATTTGTAGAAGGATTCAGTATCTTGCTTTAGCATATCGCATGATCGGATTGAATCCATTGGTATACATATTTTTTTTATAATTTCTACATGGTATGGGAGCGACAGGAATCACATTAGTGGAGAAGAAATTGAGTTTGTGTTGAACAATATTCAAACTTGCAGACACTTTCTTTGGAGCAACAAGCGGATCGAGATGGCTTTCAATGGCTTAAGATTGGAATATTCACTATAGGGAAATTCTAATTATATTGCATGGAAAGAGAGAATGGAGGCGGTTCTGGAGGAAAACGGGTTGAAAGAACTCATTGATAGTGATATTCCCAAGCTTGCAGCAGCAGACGTCGCTCTTCTTGATGTTTGGAAAAACAAGGTAGCAAGGGCGAGGAGGATCTTATTAGAGGGAGTTTGAGATCACATTGTCTCGAGTCTCCATGGCAAGGGGACTCCAGATGCAATGTGGAAGGCCGTGAAAAATCTGTTTCATAATAGCAACAACCAAAGGAAGTTGACGCTGAAGGAAAAGCTCTGGAAAATCAAGAAGGAGGAGGGTGAGATGGTACCAACATACTTGGCGAAGTTCACTCAATGTCGAGATGAGCTTGGAAGTGTTGGTGTGACTGTAGCAGATGATGAATTGGTGAGCCTAGCACTTCTAGGCCTTCCCAAGAGCTGGCATAGTTATCAAGACTCTCTCAATGGGAAGGGGAAGTTACTAGATTGGGAGCGAATTTGGTCGGATTTGGTACAAGAAGAATTCAGGCGGAATACCAGGGATGGATCCTCATTCAAGACTAATGATGAGGAAGATTTTTCCTTGTCTAGTAAGGAAAAGAAGGCCAAGGAAAATAAATCCCAAGGTGAAGTGGGCAAGAAAGACTTGTCCAAGATCAGATGTTTTCACTGTCACGAGCATGGGAACTATGCTACAAATTGTCCACAGAAGAAGGCAAGCAAGAAGGAGCCGAAAGTTGCAGCGGGTGAAGCATTGGCTTCACAGTTAGAGATTTATTTTACTCTCATTGCATGCATGGACATCACTGTAATGGGATGCATGTGGTATTTAGACAAAGATGCCTCATTCCATATAACGGGGAACAAAGATCTCTTCTGTGACTTGGAGGAGAAGGACCTCCAACAAAGCATAGAGTTTGGAGATGATAAGAGGTATAGTGTGACTGACATAGGTACAATTACCTTTCAGAGGGAGAATGGCTCCCATCCCAGACTAGCAAATGTTTTGTATGTTCCAAGCTTAAAGAAGAAGCTTGTCTCCGTAGTGGTATTGGAAGACCGTGGTTATGAAGTGATGTTTAGAAAAGGAAAAGTTTTCCTTAAACACATAGCCATGGGACAGGTGAAGTAGATTGGTGTAAGAGTCAAGAACCTATATGGTCTCGAGGTTGAGGATGCATGCAAGGCTTTGAGGAGAAAATCAGTGGTTAATGACTTGGTTGTTGAGAGGGAGAAATTATCTCTCAACATGTAGCCTTAGAAGCAATCTCAGAAGTTTGTGGAGCAGCCACAATTGGAGAAGCAGAGAGGAGACTGAGTGGAAGAGTTCACTCAAGCAGAGACCTACAGGAGGGGGGAATTTCAAGCCAGAAGAGCAGAGGGAGTGCATGCAACTATACCTCCGGGACTGAGGTGGGGCGATGTGCATAATTAATCCCAAGAAGAAATTTGGGCAGGATTCATTGAGATGGTGTGTCTCATGGATCGAACCTGGCTACAAGGAGCCTAAAGTACAACAGTAGTAGGAAGTATTGGTTAGATTGATGCAGTAAGATGTCAGGAAGACAGAAATCAAAGTGACAGATGTCAGATACTGGAGCGCAGATCAGAGTTGACAGTAGTGCAGAGTGTATGGATGCAGATGTCAGTAGTGCAAAGAGTCCAGTAGACATGTGCAGTAGCTAACAGCAGTCAGAAGACTCTGATGACAGATGAATTATACTCATTCAATTTTTTGGAGGCTATTCATTTTCAGTAGAGTTGCATGTGCGAACAACACTAGAGAAGTGTTGCATGCAAGAGTTACATGTGAGAAAAACACTAGAGAAGTGTTACATGCAAGAAAATTCCAAAGGTACCGGATCGGGACAGATTGATTCCTTTCCTGTTGAGAGTGAGTGTTAAAATTTGCAACAAGAAACAGCGAAATTGGCATCTAGAAACAACATCCATAAAATGGCATCCAAAAATGGCTACCATGGAGGCTTTTGATTTAATTAATTTTTAATTACATTAGAAGAAATATGTGTCAAATTTATTTATCCCTTAAATAAATTAGACAATAAATTGTAGTCTTATCTCATAATCACTTGTGATTGTTAACTGTGTGTGATAGACTCAGTTAGCTCATGAAATTTGAGTTGAGGGTGGTTGGTGAGGCATATAGAGTGATTCTATTTGTTTTAGAGTCCAAGTTGTAGTTAGTGTATTAGTTTAATGCATGAGAAATCAGTTAACTCAATTAAGTGAGTTAAAGTCAGTCTAACTAGTTGTAACTGATTGTTGCACTAGTGAGAGATCAAGTGAATTAAATCAGATTTAATGCACATGCAGTGATCTATCAAGTGACTGATGATTTACTATTAATAGTTGCATGCATGTCAGTTTTGATGAATACCCAATTGAGACAGAGGATAAAGGGACGTAAACTATCAATTGTATTTTTAACAAACTACCAAGATGCATTTATACACACATAAGATTTCCCATGAGCATTGCTCAATTTTGGAATGCTGAAATTCCTAAAGAGTAGGGATTGCATTCCACATGAATTGCGCAAGCAAGGAAAGCTAAGAAGAGGAAGGAAATTGGGTAAGTGTTAGTCGATTTTGTCCGGATCGGTGTGAGACAATTGTGAGAGTGCATCAGACTCTTGTGAGAAGAGTGCATTGTAATTGTTTCATGGTGCCTTGGATGAATATAAAATAGAATATAGAGGGGTTTTGAGCAGCAAGCTTTCCCCGGGAAAATATATGTGTTGTGGATTGATTTTCTTCTTTCTTTTACTTGGTGTGATTGGCGATCGTGTTTGTTTTCCACAATTAATTTGTAGAAGGATTCAATATCTTGTTTTAGCATATCGCATGATCGGATTGAATCCATTGGTATACATATTGTTTGTATAATTTCTACATGTAATTCACATGTAAACTCGACCAGATTTTCTCTCAAAGCTTGGTATTTGTCTCTTAGGCTTGAATCATGACCCCTAGGATCTAAATCCATGAATGAGGAAAAATAAACACCACTTAGGACATGCATTTTACAAAGTAGATTAGGCCTATTTGTTTGAATTCATGCTCTTGGGATTTCAATTACAAATTGTTGTTCTTGCCTACGTTTAATTTATTTTCAAAGTAACACTTCCATTTTTGTAATGAGTTTAGGCTTTGATTTCATGAAATTCACTCCATTACATTAGATCAACAAAAAGACACATTCTATGATGCACATATAGTGTTGATACCTCTTAAGTTTTTACAAACCCCTAGTTGATAATTAAATTTGGTAGTCTTGAGAGTTGCAATATTAAAACTCATCACTTATATTAATTAAATAATGGTACAATATAAATACATTAATAGTTTTTCAAGATAAAAAAATTATCTTGATCACACAATCAACTAATAGAGTAAATCGCTTAACCCCAAACCAATATAAAAATCTAATTAATAGAAAATATCTGTCAACTTAATTAGATCTAACAACCTATTAAAGACTACAAACAAATTCCTTCTTACATTAATAAGAAAACCAAAGTCGCTTTGTACATATTAAAGAACTACAATCCCATAACTACCCTCTTATATGCTTATTTTAAATAAATATAAACTTTAAATTTAAAAATATATATATTTTTGAAAATTTTATATAAATATTTTAATACAAAAGTAATAGTTTAATAATTTTATTATATTAAATTACTTATTTCCATAAATGGTGTTGTTAATTTACAACATAGTTTTTATGATGGAAGACTTCTCATTTCAACTTAAAGTAGATGAGGATCTCTTGAACTATTTTTATATTTTTTAATTAAGAGCTTAGATTGATTCTCAAGGTAATATGCTCACCATATGCTTTATCTCAATTTTTATCAAGAGATATAGTTATTTCAACTTAAAGTAGATGACGATCTCTTCAACTATTTTTAATTTTTTTAATCAAGGGCTTAGATTGATTCTCAAGGGAATATGCTCAGCATATGCTTTATCTAAATTCTTATCAAGAGATATAGTTTGTTACAGAGTTTGTTAGGTTGCATTGAATTTTAATAAATTTTAAAATTTAGATTCTTGCCATGTGACTCCCCATCGATCAATTTCCTAAGGATTTGAGATTATTGTAATTCTAATAAGTTCCTCCATGATAAATTCTTCATTTTTATTTATAACATTCATTTATATATAAGCAAATTTTATTTAGAAAATGGTCCATCATTTTTAATAAATTTAAAAAATTAGATTTGTGCCACTTGGCTCCCCACCCACCAATTTTCTAGTAACTTGAGATTATTCTCATTCTAATAAGTTCCTCCATGATAATTTCCTCATTAATATTTATAAAATTGATTTATATATAACCAAATTTTATCTAGAAAAATGGTCCATTTTACAATAAGATGTGTAATTCATTTTTTTTTTCTCAAGTTAAATTTGACCCATAATATTTTTATACATGGTTAACACAGTAAATGTGTGCATTGGTAAGACATTTTTCCTATTACAATAACTTTTTGGAGTTATATTTATTGAGCTATATCAACCACAATGTAGTTATACTAGTATATAAATATCCAAAAATTATCTATTTATGTGTTATCATATGTGGTCTTCTAAATATTATTATCACTGAGTTTTCTCACTTCCCTACATTATTTAAATATGTAAAGATTAAAAAAGAAATGTAAACTTTTTATTATTTATTTAAATAAATATAGATTTATTTAAACCAAAAAGCAATGTATATTATAATTGTATATAGTAGAATTTATCATAAATTAGTTATTAAACAATGAGACAACACCGTTAACACACTCTCTCCCACCATATTACTAAGGTCTAAGAAGTGAACCAATTCACCGAAAAACATATATATTACTAAGGTCTAAGAAGTGAACCAATTCACCGAAAAACATATATAGCAAGCGTAGGGCAAGCCAAACCCCGCCACCTCACCACCCCAACAGAGACAATACCATTGCCACGCAAAAATAAGGGAATCGAGGCTAGGGAACTGCTGTCTAACTGGTTGGAAAAAACCGTAAGACACAGAATAATAGAGGATGCACAGTATTCAATTAAACAACCAAAGGAAGCCAACATCCAACTTTATATGAGAGAGGGCTAGAACCCAACAAGAACCCAGCATTCAAACAAGAGAAAGACCAGTAAATATGAGACGATCCAAGATATCAGAATTACCTCTGAAATCAAGTTAACAGGAATGGGGATGTATTAACTATACTCTATATACATTTTATTTTGGATATTTTTAATATTGTTATAATAAAATTAAGGTAATTATATAAATTAAATGGTTAATAATTTAATATATTTATTTTATGTTACATTATAATTATAGTTAAATAAATTAAATAATATATATTTTATATTATTAAAATTTTAAAAATAATAATAAATATTAATTAAATTATAATTTTATAAATTATTGCTATTATTATAATTTTATATTTCTTAATCATGTGGGTTTTCTCTATATTTTCATAGAGATGTGTATAATCATGTAACAAGATTTTTAACTATGGAGATTCCCCCATATTATCATAGAAATTCTTAATTTGATAATAAGCTTTGTTATAATATTATGGGCCAATTCTATTGTTTACTAATACAGCATACTCTAAAAACCATAACTCATATTCATATCACACATATTCAAATGATTTCTTTTAAATTAATAAATTTTGAAATAAATCTCAACCTTTTACTATTAATTTTCTAGAACATTTCATGAAATTTAAATCTCAACCATCCACTTAATAATTATTGATAATTAAATTATAATTCTATAAGTCTATTAAAATAAGATATTTTCAGTACGGAATGAATTATCTTTTTTTAGCATGTGATATTGATAAAACATGGTGTTGGTCCATGGTATAGTGGCAAGGCCTATTTATAGGTCTTTCCATGATAAAGTGGAGGTGAACTTTGATAACTAAAAATATTGAAACATTTTTTTTTAAATGTTTGCATTCAAAATTGTATTTTAAACAATAAAAAACACAATCTTACTAAATAATATATTGTTAGATTCATTTAGACTATTAATTAGACTACCCCTAAAAAATCATAGATTAACTAAATTATAGCTTTATTTTAGAATTTTATCACTATTAATTATAAAAAGAAATAAATACAACAATACATTATTCAATAAGATTATGATTTTTTATTATTTAAAATGCACTTTTGAATGCATAAATGAATTCAACACCCTTAAAAGGAGGCATACAATTTTTGGAGATTAAACAATTTACATTTATGATTTTTAAAAATATGGATTTTGAACAAAATTAACCAGGAAAATTATTTAGAAAAAGACGATTTCATCTTTTTGTTAGACTACACTTTTTTTAATCTTAGCAATGTGAGATGTATCATGACTTGAGTGTGTTGATGCCTATCATCATTTAATTTATATATGGCTACTACTTAGTAGGTGAATAGTAGGGATTTAACCTCCATAGGATATCCAATAAATAGCAATCAAGATTAAAAATAAATAAAAAATTGAGATTTATATCAAAGATAATTTTTTTTATTTTATTTTCAATTTAATTTTAAAAAGATGACATTTCTACAAGAGTCATTAAACTTTAATGTGTATTATGAATTGATGTCTATCCCATTTAATCTATAAAAATATTATGGATTTTTTATTTCCAATATAATTAAAAATTTGTCATGTCTAAAATTGCTTCCAAGCTCTTATTTCCTTCTATTTATTTACTATGCTTTTGTTGTTACAAGTAATTTTACTTAAACATTATTTTTTTATAATAATAAAATTGTTATTATAATTTATTCATTTTTTTAATCACTTTTAAAAATGCATCTATTTTGAAATAGAGTTTGGCTTCCATAATTTTAATTTAATTATCATTAATATTAAGTGGATGGTAGAGATTTAACCTCCATAAAATATTCTAGAATAATATTACTAATATTCAAAAATTGTATGTTTAGATTTATCTCAGCATTATTGATATTGATAATGACTTATTAATAGCATGACCTATCAATACCCAAAAAATCATAACTCATTTCATATATATATATATATAACATTTTTAATATTTCACCGATTTTTTATAAGGGCTAAATCTCTATTGTATTATAACATGATATTATTAAAATAGAGCTTCTCCAAAAACAAATTTCAAATTGATAAAACATCTCACACATTAACCAAGTGGTTCTAATGATTAAGAGCATGTGTTTCTTCCAAAAAAATTGGTTCAAAACCAAAGGAAAATAAATTATATATGCCTTACTAAACTTAGCCGTCAAAAGACTAAAAGTAACTGTTGTCCCACAAATTTAATTCTTATTTAATTCTTAGGAAATCCTATATATATGTCTGTAAGAACAATCTGGTTGACTGAATAACAGTGTGTGGTGCAGGCACTCCTCGGGTTGAGCTTGGCTCACTTGAGAGAAGCTAATTTCCTCCGGTGAGCGTGGAAGGACACTGCGGAGATTGTGGAGAACTTCTGATTCAGAGTTTGGAGTGTAGAGTATTGCAGAGGCCCACAATTGGCCAAACGACAGAACAGTTCGTGCCTCTGTATATCTGCCCACAGTGGCTATGGAAATCACATTCTTCGTTCTTTGTTCATGCCTCTGTGGAGCGGCTTGTTCGTGCCTCTAGTGATCAAATAGTCCTATGCATCCCGAACTGAGAGAGGTCGATTGTAAAGCCCGCTACTCAGCTAGAAGAGATGCTATGTCTGTGCATATCTGTTCAGCCTATTGAGTGATGAACGCATGTTTGTTCAGTGTTGGCTGCAGGCGTTAAGGATAGAGAGTGGGCTGAGTATTGCGCCATGGTGAGGTCTTGATTTTGTTGTTGCCTGCTCAAGGAGGGATAACGAAATTCAGAGAGTTGTTCGAGCATTTTGAAGCAGTATTTAATGGCAGGGAGGGCAAGTGTTAAGTGCGGTGCTGAAGGCAGACCCTGTGAAGTGTTAATCTGTGCGTTGACCAAGTTCGACTGTGATACCGTGTGTGGTGTGAAGTTATTCAACGAAAAGAGTGAGGAGCAGCATGAGCCCAGTGAAAGGCTTCGTTGTCCATTTTAGAGCTCAGTCTGAGATCTGCTGCTACCTGTGTGTGGATCCGGTGGAGAGAGTGGAGCGTCAATGTGAGTATGCAGTGTTGCTTTGCGAGTCGATTGGAGCTAAATGTTGGAGGCAACAACGTCGAATCCAGGGAACAGTCTGAGCCTTTGTGGTGACGTTGTTGGTATTTGAATGCATATGATGAGCCGAGCTGTGGATGAAATTTAATATTGGTTCCCACCCTGGAGAAATCGACGTTGGAGCATGAATCTCAATTTGGAAAGGGTCGTCGTATGGGTGTGACGAACTTATGTTGTATGAAAATATTTTAGCCTGAAATTTATGTTGGAACGTAAATTCCAACTGTGCGAAAGGAGTTGCAGGCGGAACGAACAGGCAGCAAGTTATCGCGGTGGCAAGTTGAAGGCAATCGACGGGGTACTGGGGTTCGAACAGCACGGAGGTTAACACAAGAGTACCCCCTGCACTTGACCAGCCATGGGCGCGTTGACCACAAATGTGTGGCTGTGGTTTATTACGGGGGGTCACCCATATGATGGGTACAGACAGAACCATACCCCCCGCAACCACCAGCTTGTGGTGGCTCCACCATGCTCCACCATCACGCCACCAATCCGCCACCACCGCGAATTCTGCCACCGAGCCAATCTGACATAAATGAATTTTAAACGGTGCCGGCAAAATTTTTAATGCCATTTATGAATTTTTATAAGCGGTGAATTTTGGCAATTTTGTCAAAGAATGTCATTTAATGACATAGATATTTTTGTTGATTGTTTTATATAATAAAACAGAATTGTAAGTTTTTTTTTGTAGTTGCTGATTAAAACGCACAACAGTGCTTTGATTAAAAAAGACAATGAGAGATATAAAAAAATACACAGAGCAGATTGTATTTTTTTTATATGCACAGAGTGCAATTGTTTTTTTTAAAGACAGAGAGTGCAGATTTAAAATAATACACAGCAGTGTATATTTTATAAAAACATAGTGAGTTTTCTTTTAATAGAGGAAATTTGTTATTTTACGAATAAAAAGTTTTTATCAATACGGAGGTCTTAATTATTACTTGTGATAGCCGTGATCCCTGGTGTAAATCCCTCTCACGGTAGGAAAGAAATTGTATGATTTTTTGAAGAAATTGAATTTTTTTATGAGAAATTCATTCTTGTGTGTGCAAATTTGAAAAAAAAATTCTTGTGTTCGACAAGAACTCATTGATAATTATGGAATTTGCAATATTCTAACATACGGAAATGATCAGGCTATTTGAAGCTCAAATAAAGTGGAAAAGGTACGTTATTCGAAGCCTCTCGGCGAGTGAAGGTTGATCGAAGAATTCAAAGGTAATTCTCTACCTGGATTTTATTATTCACTAGCTGCGATGCAGAGTTAGTTCATTAGCTTTCTGATCAGTGTTTTGGTTCATAGTTAAGAGTGCAGAATGGCTGGCTCCAGCACTGGTATGAGTTTGGGAAATATCCATCTCCCACAATTTAATGGGAAAAATTATGAATACTGGTCAATAACTATGAGGGTCTTATTTGTCTCTCAAGAATTATGGGAATTAGTTGAGGATGGCTTTGAAGAGCCAGCAAATGAAGCAAAGTTTTATGTTTTAACTCAGGCAGAAAGGGAGTCACTGAAGAACAATAAGAAGAGAAATTCCAAGGCTCTTTTCTTTTTGTATCAAGCAGTGCATGAGAGTGTGTTTCCGAGGATAGCAGCAGCTAAGAAATCCAGTGAAGCATGGGAAACTCTCAAGACGGCTTATCAAGGTATGGAGAAAGTGAAGACAACAAAACTTCAATTGCTGAGGAGAGATTTTGAGACTCTCTGCATGAAAGAGTCAGACACTATTGACTCATTCTTCACTCATGTGATTGGAATGGTCACACAAATCAGATCTCATGGAGAGACTCTTGAGGACAAGAGGATTGTGGAAAAACTCTTGAGGAGTCTACCCTCAAGATTCGATGTGATTGTCACCACCATAGAGGAGACTAAGGATCTCACAAAGTTCACAGTGGATGAGCTACATGCATCATTGATGACTCATGAGCAGAGATTGGGTAGGAGTGAAAACTCATCTCTGGAACATGCCTTTAAGACCCAGATGTCTTTCGGAAGAGGAAGAGGGCAAGGCAGAGGAAACAAAAGAGGAAGAGGCAGAAGCCAAAACAGAGGTGGAAGGAACAGTCCAGCAAATGCTCAAGGAAGAGGCAGCAATCCAAATCAGCATCAAGGCCAAGGCAGCAGCCAACAGAATGGTCAGCAGAATGCTCAAGGACAAAGGTATGACAAATCCAATGTCCAATGTTACAATTGTAAAAAATATGGTCATTATGCTAATGAATGTAGAAAGAAGAAGCAGAATGATATGAGAAGTGAAACTAGTGCAAATTTCACAAAAGAAAACAACAGTCAAATTAATTTTTTTTTAGCTTGTAATATGGCTGAAGAAAAGAGTGAAGACTTATGGTTTCTAGACTCCGGTTGTAGTAACCATATGACAGGAAACTTAGCAATGTTTTCTATGTTAGATGAAAGTGTGCAGTCACAAGTCACACTAGGAATTGATAGCAAAGTTTCTGTTATGGGAAAAGGAGATGTGAATGTTTTAACAAGATTAGGTGCAAAGAAATCCATAGCAGATGTTTATTATGTTCCAGGAATGAAGTGTAATCTCTTAAGTATTGGACAGCTTGTCCATAAGGGGTATAATGTTTTCTTTGATAATGATGTTTGTACCATCATGGATAAACCACCCAGCAATCAGTGTATTGCTGAAGTGAAGATGATAAGGAACAGGATGTTCCCTCTCAGAATGAGAGCAGATTTGAAGAATGGTGAAGAGAAAGCAGCAGTTGCACAGGAGACTTACCAAAGCGAACCAAAGGATGATAATTGGTTATGGCACTTGAGATTTGGTCATCTCAACTTTGGAGGTCTTAATTTGTTGAGCAGAAAAGGAATGGTAAGTGGTTTACCATTGATAGAGAAACCGGACAGCCTTTGTGAAGGTTGTATTCTTGGGAAACAACACAGAGAAAGTTTTCCTTCCGGGAAAAGCATAAGGGCGAAAGCACCCTTAGAGATTGTCCACTCGGATGTATGTGGACCGATGCAAACTCCATCTCTTGCTAGCAGCCACTATGTGTTAACATTCATAGATGATTTTACAAGAAAAACTTGGGTTTACTTTTTGAAAAAGAAAAGTGAAGTGTTTGAAAAATTCCGCAATTTCAAAGCACTTGTTGAGAACCAGAGTGGGCTGCATATCAAAGTCTTAAGGAATGATAGAGGAGGTGAGTATATATCTAAATATTTTCTACGTTTTTGTAGAGAAAATGGTATTCATAAACAGTTTACAACTAGATATACTCCGCAGCAAAATGGAGTGGCCGAAAGGAAGAACCGAACCATAATGGACATGGCGAGGAGTATGTTAAAGGCAAAGCATTTGCCGAATGATTATTGGGCTGAAGCTGTACATTGTGCAGCGTACATATTGAACAGGTGCCCTACAAAAGAAGTTATGAACAAAGTGCCGGAAGAGGCATGGAGTGGCACAAGGCAAAGTGTCACACACATGAAGGTTTTTGGATGTGTGGCTTATGCACACATTCCGGATCAGCTAAGGAGGAAGTTGGACAGCAAGGGGGAGAAATGTATTTTTATTGGATACAGTGAGGAATCCAAGGCCTACAGGTTGTACAATCCATCCAGCAAGAAGTTTATTGTGAGCAGGGACGTTCAGTTCATTGAAGAGGAAGCTTGGGATGGAAGCATAGAGAAAACAACGAATGTTAAACACTGTTTATCTCATGATGAGAATGATGATGAGGTGGCTGAAATACATCCCCAAATAGCAACACCAACAAGAGGGCAGCAAAGCACACCTTTGAGGAGAAATGAAAGTGCTTCTCCAAGCACACCACAAGGAGGAAATTCAAGTGCTTCTTCAAGCATTTGTACACCTACTGAAAGAGGTAAGAAATTCAGAAGTTTGAAAGAAATTTATGAACAAGATATAGCTAATGAAGGTATCAATTCTTTGTTTGCTTTATATTGTCATGTTGATGATCTTGTTCATTTCGAAGAAGCTATCAAGGATGAGAAATGGATAGAAGCTATGGATGAGGAAATAAATGCCATAGAAAGAAATAAAACTTGGGATTTGGTTGAACTCCCAAAAGGTAAAGATGTCATTGGTGTTAAATGGGTCTACAAGACCAAGAGTAATGCTGAAGGCAAGATAGAGAGACACAAGGCAAGGCTTGTCGTCAAAGGCTATAAGCAGAAGTATGGCATAGATTATGAGGAGACTTTCACACCGGTTGCAAGAATGGAAACCGTGAGAGCAGTGTTGTCTATAGCAGCACAAAACAAATGGAAAGTTTACCAAATGGACGTGAAGTCAGCATTTCTGAATGGAGTGTTAATGGAAGAGGTTTACATTGATCAACCTCTCGGTTATGAAAAGAAAGGCCAAGAGCACAAAGTATGCAAAATGAAGAAAGCTCTTTATGGGCTAAAGCAAGCGCCAAGAGCGTGGTACAGTAGGATAGATTCATATCTACTGGAAAATGGTTTTGAAAAGTGTGAGGGAGAACCCACCCTCTACATCAAAGAACAAGACGGTAAAATATTGATTGTAGTCTTATATGTTGATGATGTTATTTTTACAGGTAATGATGATTACCTTATTGAACATTTCAAAACAGTCATGAAAGAAGAATTTGAAATGACTGATATGGGTTTGTTGAAATACTTCTTGGGAATAGAAGTAGAACAAGATGAAAATGGGATTTTTATCTCACAGGCAAAGTATGTTAATGAGGTGCTTGAAAGATTTAACATGCAGGAATGCAAAGAAACAATCACTCCCACAGTGATGGGATTAAAACTCAGCAGAGAGGACAGCAGCAAGGATTTTGATCCTAGTTTATACAAGAGCATAGTTGGCAGCCTCATGTATTTGACTGCAACTAGGCCGGACATAATGCATGCTGTTAGTTTGATTTCCAGGTTCATGGAAAAGCCAAAAGATACACATTGGCAAGCAGCAAAAAGAATTTTGAGGTATGTTAAAGGTACTAAAAGGTTTGGTATTTTTTATACTACTTCAGAATGTTCAGATTTAGTTGGATACACTGACAGTGATTGGGCTGGAAGTGTAGATGATCGGAAGAGCACTTCCGATTATGTTTTTCACATGGGTTCAGGAGCCATTTCATGGGCTTCTAAGAAACAGCCCATTGTAGCATTATCTACAGCAGAAGCAGAATATGTGGCAGCTACAGCAGCAGCGTGTCAAGCAGTTTGGATGAGAAAAATGTTGAGAAGCTTATGTCAAGAACAGGTAAAAGGGACAGTGATATTTTGTGACAATAGTTCAGCTATTGCATTGTCTAAAAATTCTGTTTTTCATAAAAGGACAAAGCACATTGACACCAAGTTTCACTTCATACGTGAATTGGTTAACAATGGCGAGATAGTTTTGCAACATTGCAGAACGGAGGATCAATTTGCTGATATCCTCACAAAGCCACTTGCACAGAAAAGCTTTGAATATTTCAGAAAATGCATGGGTATGCAGGAAAACCCAGCAGTTGAAATTAAGGGGGAGTGTTGGAACGTAAATTCCAACTGTGCGAAAGGAGTTGCAGGCGGAACGAACAGGCAGCAAGTTATCGCGGCGGCAAGTTGAAGGCAATTGATGGGGTACGAGGGTTCAACCAGCACGGAGGTTAACACAAGAGTACCCCCCGCAGTTGACCAGCCATGGGCGCGTTGACCACAAATGTGTGGCTGTGGTTTATTACGGGGGGTCACCCATATGATGGGTACGGACAGAACCATACCCCCCGCAACCACCAACTTGTGGTGGCTCCACCATGCTCCACCATCACACCACCAATCCGCCACCACCGCGAATTCTGCCACCGAGCCAATCCGACATAAATGAATTTTAAACGGTGCGGGCAAAATTTTTAATGCCATTTATGAATTTTTACAAGCGGTGAATTTTGGCAATTTTGTCAACGAATGTCATTTAATGACATAGATATTTTTGTTGATTGTTTTATATATCTATATAAAACAGAATTGTAAGTTTTTTTTGTAGTTGCTGATTAAAACGCACAGCAGTGCTTTGATTAAAAAAGACAGTGAGAGATATAAAAAAATACACAGAGCAGATTGTATTTTTTTTATATGCACAGAGTGCAATTGTTTTTTTTTAAGACAGAGAGTGCAGATTTAAAATAATACACAGCAGTGTATATTTTATAAAAACACAGTGAGTTTTATTTTAATAGACAGAGAGCTATTTATTTTTTTACAGAGAGAGACAGAAAGTTTTTTTATCAAGACAGAGGTCTTAAGTGTGCACTGTGACAGCAACAGTCACAATTGTAAATCCCTCTGCAGTGAGGAAGAAGTTGTAACAATTTTTTTTGAAGAAATTGAATTTTTTTTTTATGTGGAAATTCTGTTACTGTGTGTGCAAATTTTGAAAAAAAATTTCTCTGTGTTAGAGAGGGAGTTTATTCTCCATTGATAATTCTGGAATTTGCAATATTCCAACAATTTATAGCCCATTTTTTATTTATTTTGTAGTGTGGAATAGTGTGCATGAAGGATGCATATTTTGAATCTTTCCAATGTCAATGTGCATGTGATTGAAGAGTAGTTAAAAGGATTTCAAAAGCGATTAGTGAATTTGAAATTCCAAGTTCAATTGCTTTTATCGAGAAGATATAACATTTGTTGCTCTTGTGAATTTCTGCAAGGGGAAGTACATACAAATTTCATGATAATAGTACAGTGAGCATAATATATCCCCGCAACGATTCCGCTAGTGTCATGAAGCTACATAGCCAAAGCCCAGAGTGAATTGGTGTGCTCTGGCTATGCACTATCAAGTTTTTCTGAAAATTGGGCATACTCTGTGGATTGTTGAATGAGTCTAGCACTAGGAGCCTCTAGGAAGAATTTCCCAGGGTTTGTTTTGCCACGCAAAAAAATGTGTTGGGATTTGGGATGCCATTAAAAAACCATTGTCTGATGTAAGTGGTGCTCGCAGAGTTAACGGTAAGGGAAAATAGATTAAAAGTCAAGGCCGCTCCTTGTGCGTGGCACCGGGAAGTCTGGAAAAAAGAAGAAGATGAGAATCTTCGTCTAACTGTGTTGCTTTAGTGGTGAATGCAGTGATGGGTCAATAAAGAAAACTGAAACATACAAGGAGAAAGTATCAAGAGATAGATGTAATACATTTTTCAACTGAATTTGGTGAAGAGCTTCATTTTGATGTCTGTAGTTGATCAAGACAACTATCATAATGTTGATCTGGAATTTGATGAAATTGTTAAGAGGTTAATGTTAGATTTATCTATTAACTTAGTTATTATTATGGAAGGTAGATTTATTAAATTATGTTGAAGAGGATTTTGTTAATTCAAATCAAGATATGAGTAGAGATGCATCAACATTACACCTTATAGCATTTTCATTAGAAAAAAACATCTTATTCAATATACTACATGAATATGATAATATTCAAAATACAAAAGTGTTGTGGGATATTTTAGAAGTGAAGTGCAGTTTGAATGAGGCCGAAAATGATGAAAGTATTGTCCTTGAAAATGATGAATGTGCTTTCACTTTCATAAGGATTGTGAAACTGAAGATGATAACATTGAAGCTAAAATGATGGATGTGTGCCTGTAATTGACATTGAAACATGTGATGATGAAGAACTTAGAAATTAAGCTTACAAGCTGTATTCATTAAATCAAATCAAATTACATATATGCATGAGTTACAGTCTCAAGATAGAGAAGCTATCTTAGACACACAATAATTTGGTTGAGAGAATATCTCAACCTCACACCAAACTAGGAACTAACCTATCAAATAGGAACAGACTCTATACATAGAGAGAACCACAACTGAAGACAAGTAGGAATTACATATTCCAACACTCCCCCTTAATGACTACTTTTCTCAATATCTATCTGCAAAATCTACAACTGGTCCTGTTTGGTAACTACACTGGTTCTGTTTGGTAATTACACTTTGTATCTTGTTCATGCTGTTGTCGATGTCCATATAAAGGAACAACCATCTACCAAAATGCATGGGTTCGAACCGCTACAACCGCCAGTCTACTAGGAAGTCCTTCACATACACGATTCATCCAACCTCTCGATTAACTCCCCCTTGATATAAAATTTCACCTTATGGAGTCTAAAACCAATACGGCCCACCCAAGTGTATCCATCCTGCATGACACACTCTTCCAAGGTGTTAAAACTCTATGACAGAGGGAACATATAACAAAGGGGTATGCATGCCTCTCTGGGTCTTACAACACGTACAAACAATAAATGACATGTAGATTTGCTTCTAATTACAAACTGTGACTCATACTCCACCATAGTCATGAGTCTATTCCAAGAAACTCTCACAAACTTGATTGTCCATCCTCCTTTGCCATTCACCATACCATTCACCTCCACAAACACCGCACTATTCATATGCTAGAACACACCATTACTTTGTCTTTGTACTTTTGAGTCTTTGCCATCTTCATTTTAATTTGGCAAGCTGGTCTTGGTCTCCATGTTTTACCCGTCATCAATTAGAGTTGCGAATTCTAACAAAATGACATCATATTGAGGTCGCAAATTTCAATATTTATACACATTTCCAAGACTTGTCCACATTTACCCATACAAAACAAAAAACAATACCAAATGACAATATAAGCACAAGCGATAACCATGACAGTAATACAACACATGGCCACGCCATTCATTGCTGCGGACAGGCTGCCCCGAATTTCAGTTCACCAGAACACTGCCCACACTGTTGTTGTGAGCAGATCCAAGATCATACACTGCACGTTGTCTTCAATATGATCCCTATCAGATCACTGACAACTGATCGCTCCACATTGCTTCATGAACATGCACGAGCAACACCCTTTCACCTGCTTGCTAGTTCACATTTCGACAAGCAGTAATTCACCTCCACCACTCGGGCGCTCAGCCTTGAGGAGATACAATGTAGCCACCAAGGCTCAACTCAGCCACCAAGGCCTAACACAGCCACGAAGGCTCAACATAGCCACGAAGGCTCACCATAGCCATGAAGGCTTATCACAACCACAAAGGCTTACCACAGCCACAAAGGCTCAACACAACCATGAAGACTTATCATAGTCATAAAGGCTTACCCCATCCACAAAGGCTTACCACAGCCACAAAGGCTCAACACAACCACAAAGGCACTTGCCAAGCTACACTTTCAACAAAGAAGGAACACAAACAATGAACTCAAGAAAATAATCTCTAACCGTGGCCTTATCAGTTGGTGATATCTTCTGCTACTCACCAGGCTCATGAGGTGCCCAATTTTTTTTCCGATAAAATTCTTGAAATGGATGCTTGCAACTTGACGTACAACCAAATCGAAGTTTCCATCAACTATTATTAGTAGAAGTCTAACAAGATGTTGAGGTGTGTATTGATATTGATTGAGGCTCTCCTCTGCCGCCTCTCTCAGAGATACTGAAATACAAAACCACAGAGCCAGAATGACGATAAATAAAGAGATCGGTATAGCTCCGACACCAACTTATAAACTAAGCTTACAAGTTGTATTCATTAAATCAAATCAAATTACATATATACATGAGTTACAGTCTCAAGATAGAGAAGCTATCTTAGACGCACAATAATTTGGTTGAGAGAATATCTCAACCTCACACCAAACTAGGAATTAACCTATCAAATAGCAACAGACTCTATACATAGAGAGAACCACAACTGAAGACAAGTAGGAATTACATATTCCAATAGAAGAAACAGTGATTGATGTAGAGTCTGAATTTTTTTATGAAGAAAGCTTATCCAGAGACATATGAAGTAAAATTTGATGAGAATTATGTATCTCATGAAGAGTGGTTCAATATATACGATGCATGAAAAGCATCTTATTGATTATTTTTTGTTCATTAAGAAGAGATGCCTACCTCCATACACAAATCAAATGCAAGACAACGTGTTTGCAGCAACATAGTTGATCAAAGAGGTTGAAGACATGAAATAACCAACTAGGACAATAGAGAAAGATGAAGAAAGGAAAGCTCTCTTAAAAGAGCACAATGAAAAGAATCAATGTGGTTCTCTTTATGAATATAACATTGTTTTTAAGTGTGCAGATATTGGCAAGGAAGAAGCAACTGCAAACAAGTCCCAAGAACATGCAGAAATTTCGAATGCAAAGAATGTTATCCTGCAATCAAGATCAAGAAAGAGGAGATTAAGAGTTCAAGTGTTCAACGTTTGGTGCAAAAAACGTAAAAAAAAGAGGAGAATCTCCACCACTATCTTATGGAAATAAAGGTGAAAATAAAACTTCACCAATAAATGAACAAGCATTGACCCTTTAACAAGAAGGAAAAAATGAAACCTCAATTATCAAGTTTTTTATAAGCCTAGCTGAGACTGAGACCAACAGACGTATGTTATTCATGTTATGATTTTATCCATTTCTCCATTAAGAGATAACTTGGAATAATGGAGAAATATAGGGTGTTCTAGATTAGTTGTTGGTTGATATTATGGGTCATATTTAGTTCTTGGATACTATTTATGAGGAAGTGGTTCTAACTCCTCAATGAATCTATAATCATATATATGTATGAACAATATGGTTGATTGAATAGAAGTTTCCCATGTATGCACTCTTCATGCTGAGCTTGCCTCACCTGAGAGATGCTCCATTTCCTCTATATTTTGTCTCTCCCCTAAATTCTAGTCTTCATATTTCAACAAGTAGAATAATCACTTATGGGAGGATTGATTTGATAAAAATAGATCTAGAAACTAGCTCGGGTGGAAGAACATGAATAATTGACTAGCATGGAGGAGTATATCATGCATGTACATCATCTTGATGGTTTCAATTAACTTATAATTTTTCTAATTCAAGTGAAAGTTAAAAGTATTGTGGCATAAGGTATTGGATAATGAAGTCTTAGTGAGTAAATCTTTTTGTATGTATTCATATATGACATTTTAATGTATATTATAATGAAGTCTTGGTAAGTGTATTGCATAATAAAGTCTTAGTAAGTAATTTTTTTTTGTATGTATTGATATATAGACATTTTAATGTATTGCATAATGAAGTCTTGAAAAGTAAATCTGTTTCTATATATCAAATTAATATATCAATATTTGAAATAAAAAACATTAACTTTTAACCATTAATCTGATTTCTAATCTAAATTTTGATGTTATATAATCTAATATCAATTTAATAAAAAAACAAATTTATTTAAAAAACAAAATACATAACATTATGGTTAAAAAAAAACCATTAAATCAAATATAATCTTTAAATGTATATATGTTTTTTTAATTATTCAATTAAGTAAAACTTTTTATATATTAATACTAAAAAAATCACTCCAGATTTATATATCAATATTCAGAAAAATCATTATCTATATAATTCCATACCTTCGTATTTATTATTATTTTAATTTAAATGGCCTTTTAATTAAAAAAATTTAAAAAATTAAATTTATTTTTTAAATAAATCATTTTTATTAACATTTCAAAAATTGATATCTTTAAATAAATAAACATTTATGTTATTTTGGAAATGCAATATTTGATTTATATTTAATATCATAACTAATCTACTTGAGGAAATTCCATTAACATCATCGGAAATTAACCAACTCAATTAAATAAAATTAATAAGGGGGCCTTGTAGCGATTAAGGCGTATTATAAAAAATGGAGTATATGATGAGAGTGGAAGTCATTGTTTGAATAAATAATATTTTATGTGAGTAATCTTGACATAATATTAGTTAAAAAATTATAGTCGAATAAATGATTAGTTTTTTTTTTTTTTTGGTGGTGGTGGTGGTGGTGGTGGTGGTGGTGGTGGTGGTGGTGGTGGTGGTGGTGGTGGTGGTGGTGGTGGTGGTGGTGGTGGTGGTGGTGGTGGTGGTGGTGGTGGTGGTGGTGGTGGTGGTGGTGGTGGTGGTGGTGGTGGTGGTGGTGGTGGTGGTGGTGGTGGTGGTGGTGGTGGTGGTGGTGGTGGTGGTGGTGGCGGCGGCGGCGGCGGCGGCGGCGGCGGCGGCGGCGTAATGTGGTCTTATTGAACTTCAAGAAAAGAAGAGTCTAATTTTCATTCTTCAAAATCTTGCTTCTATGATCAAGGAGAAGGGAAAGAAGCGCTCCAAGATCATTATAGTTGGGTTGACTTATAAAGTTAAGAATATTGGAGGTGTGGCTGATGATAGGTAATTGAGAGTGGATGTGGGAAAGAGCGAGACAGTCTAAAAGGAAGTGTTTTTCATCTTCTACTTTCTTAGTATCACAAATCTCACAGATTCTGTCCTCCTAGGGAGTCTTTGGAGTAGACCACTGCTCGACCTCACTTTGAAGCACATGTGAATTATTTCTTATCCTAGCGATGTTCATTTTCTTTTTAGTGTTGGTCAGCATAGAGAGATAATTATGGTTATCAAGGGTGGGGTTGAACGCCTCCTTATTGTATCTTAGCTTCCTTTTACCCTCCAACTCCTTATCATCCCACATCTTGTCCTTAATATTGGAGGTAATAGTATCTTTGATATTATCCTTAATTCTCATGATGATCTCTTCCTTAATCCCCCAAAGCTTGAGCCAAGACTGGGCATCCTTACACCACCCACACTTGAGGCGCAGGTGGGGGTTTTGACTAAATTTAGAAGAAATTTTTGGGAGCCTCTTGGATTCCATGTTGTAAAGCTTCTTCTTATACATCAGATATCTAAACATACCCGTAATTTAAATGGGGTCAATACCAGCTTTGATCAATAGGATAGGATAGGGAATATTTCTCTTTATTTTGAGGTTATAGGTTATGAATTACTTTTGGATAATCTCAATCTTTCTCCATGACACTCTAGATATATTGCAAACCCAAACTTCACATCCATATAAGACAACATGGGTGACGAGAGTCTCAAAGAGGAACTTTTTTTTACTCCATATGTAAATATCGATCGACTTACAGTTGTTTTCAAGCTCATAATAAGTTTTTAAACCTCCAATAATTCTTTTCTCGATGTTATAATTCCAGTTGAGCTCATGAGGAAAGTTAATACCCAAATATTTATAAGAAGAACCCTGCCCTAGAGAATGGTTATCATAGAAGAATCTACCATAGGTGATCTTTTTGGATTTAATGACCATGACTTTAGTCTTGTCTGTATTAACTATCATACCCATCTTGGAGCAATAGACATGAAGAGTCTCAAGCTGCTTGTCTAGGTCATCATGGCTTTTTTCAAGAAGAAAAGTATCATCAGCATAAAGGAGAAGAGTAATGATTATGCCAGCGAGCTCAGTGCCCTTACAACCTGCAGTCTCCAGACACTCCTCTAGCTTATCGATGTAAATACCAAAAAGGGTAGGGGATAGGGGACACACTTGCTTAACCCTGATATTTCATTTAATATCTTTAGACCACCCTTAGTTGGTCTTAAGCTTGGAAATGACAGTCTCGTAGAGGCGGATCACAAAAATCCCCAGTTTAGGAGGAACCATGATCTCTTCAAGTCTCTCCCAGAGCTTATCTTGAGGGAATTTTTCGAAAGCTTTTCTAAAGTCCACAAAACAACATAAGAGATTGGTTTTATTATTGCAGCATTCCTCTGCAATGATCTTGAGAGTGAAAAGGTGGTTGATAGTCAAGTGATGTCTCCTAAAACAAAGCAAGCAAGAAGGATCCTGCAGGTGCAGAAGCGGGTGAAGCTCTAGCTTAATTTTACTCTCATTGCACATGTTATGCTGAATTATGAATTATGGATAAAACACATTCCCTAAATTTGGTTTTATGCATTTAGAACAACAGATCAAAGACTTTGCAGAAACATTTCCTAAGAGTAAATAAACATACAGAAAGATGGAGAAACCTACTTGGGGTCCAAGCACTTCCTTTTCTCCTTCTATCACTCTTGTTGTAGCTTCCAATCCAACTTTGATTGCTAGACTAGTTCCTACAAGTATGAACACTAAACATGAAAGAGATTGCAATACACAAATGGCTATATATCTTAATCAGTTAAATCAATGAAACATGAAACATATACATCAGCTAAGAATCCATAATATGAAAGATAGAAGCTTATACAGATACATATGTGGGAAAATGAGCACCAATATTTATTAATGGATAGAAGGGGGAGGTTACAACTAGAAATTGATTTGATGTCACCAACTCCAACATCATCCTAGCCTCATCACAATGAAAATATCTCCAGCAGCATATCACTCAAATCAAATACTCAATTCAGAATCCAACAACATTTCGCTACCAAATTTCTTCCTTTTTAAGCACTAGGATCTGTGCTCAATTTATAGAACATCTGAAGGTAGTTTCACAATCAATGACTTTCTAATAATAGGCAAGACATGTTCCCAAGCTCAGACGTGTTGAATGGGCACATGGATTCGATGTTTGGCACATACGGACTCTTCTAGAAGGCACTAACCATGTGGAGATTTCATAACAATGAGAATTTCACTCCCAATTGACCAACGCACCCTTGAATGCCGAGAAGTGCTTTGTAGAGCACCCTTGAATGGAGGTAACTGCATATGCAAAGCAGTTAGTCCCTTGAGAGACTGTGTTGGTGAGCTCATAGGTGAAATAACATGTACTTAAAATCTTGGAAACCTTGCAATGGAAGTCATGGATGATTTGTTCTTGTTCTTGTCTTAGGGAATGTAGCAACTGAAATGACAGGGGATGATAAACCCTATTCATTGGTTTTGGGGATGATGTCCAGTTTAACCAGGTCATTGGGAATGGTGCCCAAATTGACCTATAACAATTTCCCCCTAAAGCATGAAGTCAGAATAATAATAACAATATTTTTTGAATGAGATGCTTTTCATTGTGATGGGCTAGAGCTGAAACAGAGTGGTGACCTGCATCAATCTTACAATACATTACATCATGATATATCCTCTTGATCACGAATTGTTGAGGGAAGGCATTCCCATGCTCAGCACATAAACTATCTAATAACATGTACATAATGTAGAAAGTCGTCTACATTGGAAAGTTGCCCAATACAGACATGCCTACATATATAAGCCCATGTTCGAATGACGATCTGTATGTAAGGTCACCATACAGATGATGTGTACAATATTCCTGAAATCGTAGTCGAGGTGGCTGAAACTAGATCTGGGGTCTTCTTATCTTGTTCACTCGATTGTTCGAGCAAAAGTCTAGCCATGCGAATATATGATTTGTATTCGAACATGGTAAGACATCATTTGATTACCAGCCAATGATGTGAGTTGTTAACAAACGCGAGAGAACCACCATTGATGTTAATGGCTCTCAAGGTACTGTAGTACATTTCTTAAGGCGTGAATAGATGATTTGATGTCGAACGCCAAACAAAAACTTCCATCAAAAGTTTGGAAGTGAGGATCTTGTCGATGCTGTAACAAGCCTCATTGTACTGGAAGATGATGTTTCTAAGTAAACTTCTTGGATGATGATTTGAAGTCGACAAGAAGTCACTTTATTGTGAAACGAGAGTTACTAATTTCAGAGAAAAAGTATGACTTTATATAGCAATGTTCAGGGATGAGTTTCCATGAGAATGAAGGTTTATGAGTATTGCAGAAGGATGAGTATTCACTGGATGACTTCTCTTGAACATATCGGCGACACTAAGATGAGTTGGCAGCATTGACCCAAAACTGAAGTGAAGGTATGATGAACCATAGGTATGAATGAACCGTCAAGAATATTACGCAACCCAAACAGTCACGATGATGGAGTGAAGTGTCATTATTCAAGGGCGACCTGCTACTGTAAAAGTTCTATTCACTTTCCCAAATTTTCTCTGGTCATTTGATGACCAGTGCCTCTTTATTTTTTAACAAGCTTGAGGAGGATAACATTTGCTTCATCTATAATTCAACCCTTCGAGCGAATAATGTATCGCTATTTAATAATTTAATAAGTATAACAATGAATGAAACTCGATTCTTGTCATGATTTCCAAGCCCGCCGCTATTTTATGTTTTAACGAGCCTAATGATAGTGACAGCCCGGTCATTTCTCATATTTAGAGATTTTGAAAAAGAGGACGAAAGAAAACTCCATAAGTATGTTTTCGTAAAGTTGTCGCTCATATCTGAAAAAGTGTAAAATAATATCTAAGAGAACCTCCTAGCCATGTTTGACTAAGGTTTTCGTTTTTCGTAAATAATCTATCTCAGTCCAAAAAAAAGTTAAACTTATACTGAGTAGATATCAATTCTTTTACTTTTGCAAGCTTGAAAAGACAAGTGCTCGGCAATATTTTCACATTATCGGAGTCTGAAAAGAGCTGAAAGAAAACTCCAGGGGTTTCCTTTTTGTTGTTATCGAAGCTCTAAAAAGATATAAAAGTGCGCTTCAAGTCCTTTTTCATTTTTATCAAAGCTCGAAAAGTAAGGATAAAAGTATGCTTTGTGGTCAAATCATTCTTGAAATAAATGTGCATGACTAATATTCTCATCAGTTGCAAACCTATTCAGAACAACATCAAATGGATTAAAAATAGTGGTTTCATGATAAAAAATGAATAAAACCATAGTCACAGCAATAAATATGATTTGCAAATAATCAAATGACTAATTAAAAGAGTTTTACCATTCATTTTTACCATTTGAAAGTTACCATTTTCATTTTGGATCTCAGAACCTATTTTTACCCCCGAACTTCAGTAGTTTATTCGGTGCAATGGGTAAGAATGTTTTGAATGCCCCTGCAAGAGCACATGTCAAATTCCCCTTACAAGAGCAGATGCCCCCCAAGCTTCATTTCATTCACCTAAGTAGACTACTAACTACTAATAGATAAATGGAATGAAGGTTAATTTACAATATCAAATAGAAGACTCGTCTTAATTAGGAGAGGATTTGTTTCATTTTTTAATGAGTTTTACATAGGAAAATAATTATGCTCATGGCCTATTTCATTTTTTTAATGATTTTGACACAGTAAAATAACCATCTTGAAAATTTGTTTCATTTTTTGACGAGGTTGACACAGTAAAAGAACTATCCTCAAAACATGTTTCATTTTTTAACGAGGTTGACACAGTAAAAGAACCATCCTCATTGTGCAGTTGTACCAGTGAGTGTGCTCTGGAAAAGACGTAGTCTAACGGAGTCATCATTTAAGGAGTTTTATGAGCACCACAAATGATAAGTTATAACATGCATTGACGAGTCTTCTCCGGGGTTTTCATTGAACTTAGGAATATCTGAGGGTATCAATGTGGTATCACTGGCCACCAAGGAGAATAACTAATGGGGCGAGCTTGATATTGCACTGAAGATGTGAATAAAGGATCAAGAAGTTTAGTACTCATAAGGGAGGAACCAGATAGGATTCTAGATGATGACATGGGTGAATTCAATGGACAATACATCAAAGACGAAGAAACAGTAGATGTTGTCAGAGCTGAAACAAATGTTTCAATCTAAGATGTTGTCTTAGCCATGGTCAAATGACCCAATGTATACCCTATAAGATCTATGGGAACTCGAATTGAAATAGGATCAACAAAAGCAGAGGAAGGTGATTGAGGAAAAGACTCATACACGTAAGGCTCTTGCCCAAAATGAGTTGGATTTAAAGGTGTTTCGTCTTGTGGTATTTCTTCAATCAAAATTAAACCAGGTGGAAGGATTTCGTCATCAGGCCCAAAGTATATTTCAAGAGGTTGACTGCACAATATGGGAGACTCAATGACTACAGTAGATTATGGGGTGACCGATACAGGAACAACTTATGGTCATTCGACTTCAGGATTCAGATGTTCTGGAAAAGAAGAGATAGGATCTGGATCAACTTCCAGCTAAACAACATCGGGTTCGAGAGGTATGTTCTCACTGATTGGATGGATCGTGACCACAGGCAGCTGTGAGAACTTTGTCTCAACAACAGTAGAAAAACCAGGATTTGTAGAAACAACTTGTGCTGACTCTGGTATATGTGAAGATGACGCTTCACCAGAGGTACTAATAGTACTAGTTTTGGTAGAGTGATGTCGCCTTCATCGAACAGAGGTGACTTCCAGTGGTAAAGGTGGTTTCAATGCTAATCTACGTGAACGACGGGGAAAGGGATGATCTTCTTCCATGATGATTGATTTATTTTATGACCAAAAAACAAATAAACAAAATAAAAGGGTAATGCTAGGCAAAAGGTTTACCAAGAAACTATGAACTGCAGAATACCTCCTGGCGAGCCAAGAAGTACGGGCAAGAAATCTCCCAGAATGTTGTGTTAGGTGTATCACAATTTACAAGGTGGCCGACTTAGTTCACTATGGATGGATAGAAACCTAAAGTTGTCCTCCCAAATATACCAGAAGGTACGTGGAGGCCCAAGTCAGTATTAGCGTTGTCTAATGCGAAACCGTACAGTGAGAGAACCCCTTTATACTTTTCGTACTATAACATCGCCCGATATACCCGAAGGTACGTGGACGAGCTACGATATACTTATGTACGTGGAGTGAGGTATCACACTCGAAATGTATCGCAGACAATTAATGACAGCTGCTAATATTTTATGACGTCGGAACACATCTCTAGCCTAGACCTTCTAAATGTTATCGTTATGGTTGCAATGCTTGTTTAGGTAAATTGATTTAAATTTTATGTTGATCTTGTTTATCAATTTTCCTTTCAAGGTTCACTGCAATGATGTGATGGAAATTTCTAAAATGCAAACTAAAATGATAAGAAAACTTTTCAATTTTAGTTTTTTCAATGAAAATCTTAGCTACTAAAGGGAAAGAGAAATCAGTTTTGAGAGCAAACAATAAATAAGACAAACTAATATGCGGCTTTCCTAATTTGTTCCTATACAAAACACACAACTCACTATATGCAAATTCAGGTTTTTCTTTTCAATCCCCTTAATGTGAATGTAAAAAGGAAACTATATGCATCAAATCAATAAAAAAATATGCTTTCTTCTTTGAGAAAAGATGAATTTAACAACAATTTCTCTTTTAGGAAAAATGAAGAATGGAACTACAATTTTTCCTACAGGAAATGAAGAATTTAACGACAATTTCCTTTACGAAAACGAATGGATCTAATGCAGAAATAAAAATTCTTTGAATTTTGATTTGTCAATGATAAATAAAAACACTTAAAGAGACATTGAATAAACTTAGTTTTCAAAGGAGGAAGAATCAAGTAAATTCACTGGTCTCTATGAGGCATCAGGTAGTTGAAAACACAGCAAACAAAAGATTGAAAATGATTGCAATGAAAAATTAAAATGGAATTTGGTTGGCTTAGGGGGAAACGCAGTCTCTAAGGGGAGACAGTGCATTGCAAAGCACCCCTGAGTGGGAGACAGTGCTCTGCAAAGCACTATGTCTTGACCAATAGTGCGTTGGGCGCAACAGAGAAAAAAATTCAAGCTACTAAACACACTGCTAATGCAAGTATTTGTTTCAAAAGCCTAATAATTGAGAGTAGATGCTACCAGGTGGATAAACAGAGGAAAAATACACCAAAGATGAAGGTAAACTCCCCATTAAATTCGCCAATTTGTTATGCGGAATTATGAATTATAGATAAAACACATTCCCTAAATGTGGTGCTATGCATTTAGAAAAACAGATCAAAGACTTTGAAGACACTTTTCCTAAGAGTAAATAGACATATAGAAAGATGGAGAAACCTACTTGGGGTCCAAGCGCTTCCTATTCTCCTTCTGTCGCTCTTGTTGTAGTTTCCAATCCAACTTTGATCACCAGACTAGTTCCTGCAAGTATGAACACTAAACAGCAAATAGATTTCAATATACAAATGGTTAGTTATCTTAATCAGTTAAATCAATGAAACATGAAACATGTGCATCGGCTAAGAATCCATAATATGAAAGATAGAATCTTATACATATACATATGTGGGAAAATGAGCAGTAATATTTATTAATGGATAGAAGGGGGAGGTTACACCAACGATAGATTTGATGTCACCAAATCCAGCATCATCACAATGAACATATCTCCAGCAGCATATCACTCAAACAAATACTCAATTCAGAATCCAACAACATTTCTCTACCAAATTTCTTCCTTTTTAAGCATTAGGATCTGTGCTCAATTTATAGAACAGCTGAAGGTAGTTTCACAATAAATGACTTTCTAATAATAGGAAAGACATGTTCCCAAGCTCAGAGGTGTTGAATGGACACATTGATTCGAATTTTGACACATATGGACTCTTCTAGAAGGCACTGGCCATGTGGAGATTTCGGAACAATGAGAATTTCGCTCCCAATTGACCAACACACCCTTGAATATTGGGAAGTGCTTTGTAGAGCACCCCTAAATGGAGGTAACTGCATATGCAAAGCAGTTAGTCCCTTGAGAGACTACGTTGGTGAGCTCATAGGTGATATAACATGTACTTCATATCTTGGAAACCTTGCAATGGAATTCATGGATGATTTGTTCTTGTTCTTGTCTTAGGGCATGTAGCAACTGAAATGATAGGGGATGGTAGACCCTATTCATTGGTTCTAGGGATGATGTCCAGTTTATCCAGGTCATTGGGAATGGTGCCCAAATTGACCTATAACAACATGCATGGCCAACACTGTAATGGGATGCATGTGGTATCTCGACAGTGGTGCCTCGTTTCATATGATGGGGAATAGAGATCTCTTCAGTGACTTGGAGGAGAAGGACATCCTACAGAACATATAGTTTGGAGATGACGAGAGGTATAGCGCAAACGACATAGGTAAAATTAACTTTCAAAGGGAGTTTGGCTCCCCTATCACACTGAAAAACGCTTTGTATGTTCCAGGGCTGAAAAATAATGTTGTCTACATAGCGGTATTGGAAGGTCGTGGTTATGATGTCTTATTTAGAAAAGGAAAGGTGTTCCTTACACACTTTTAGATGGGACAGGTGAAACAGATCGGTGCACAAGTCAAGAACCTGTATGCTCTAGAGGTTTAATATGCATGCAAATATTTGAGGAGAAAAGAAGAGGTTAGAGACTTGGTGGTTGAGAGAGAGAAAAAATAACTTCTCAACTTTCAATCTTAGAATCAATCTCAGGATATTGTGGAGCAACCACAATTAGAGAAGCAGAGAGGAGACCGAGAGGAGGCTTCCACTCATGCACATACCTCTACTATGGGGGATTTTGAGCCATATGGGAAGAGGGAGCACATGCAGCCATACCTCCAGGTGAGAGGTGGGGCGATGTGTATACATAACCCCAAGAGAAGAAATTTGGGTAGGATCCATTGAGATGGATTGTCTCATGGACCCGACCTGGCTATAGGAAACCCACAGTACATAGTAGCAGGAAGGATCAGTAGTGATTGATACAGTTAGATGTCAGAAAGACATAAATTAGAGTGAAAAATTTCAGATACTGGAGCGCAGATCAGAGTTGGCAGTAGTGCAGAGGGCATAGATGCAGATTCAACAACAATGCAGAGTTTTCATTAGAAAATTCCATAATTTGTAGCAGTCATAAAATCTGATGACAGATGCATCATATTGATTCAGTTTCAGTAGTTGTAGGAGAAAACAACACTACAAAAGTGTTGCATGAAGAAAATTCCAAAAGTACCAGATCAAGATATATTGAATTCCTTTCTTTTTGAGAGGGATTTTTGAAATTGGAAATAAGAAACATTGAAAATGGCAACCATAAATGGCACCATAGGGGGCTTCTGATTTAATTTTCCCTTAATTATATTGGAATAAAAATTGTAATTCATCACATAACAACTTGTATTAGTTAACTGAGTCAGGAAGACTTAGTTCGCTTAGGAAATTCAATTTGAGGGTCAAAGAGGAGGCATGTAGAGGATTTTCCTATTTTTAGGGGGTCCAACTATAGTTGTTTTTGAGTTGTAATTAGTTAACTCAATTAATTGAGTTAAAATAATTTAACTAGTCCTAACTGAGAGATGATCTAGTGATAGGTCGAGTGAAATAAATTGTATTTAATTCACAAGTAGTGATCAACCAGTTAACTGATAATTCACTATAAATAGTTGTTTCATGTCATTTCTAAGGAAGGCCCAATTGAGACAGGGGTTATAGGGAAGATAACTATTAGTTGTATAATTAGAAAATTGTACAGGCCATGCATGAGGTCATCGGGAAGCCTTAGATGTATTGCACAATCATTAATTGGGATTTTCTTAATTAATAGGGGCTCAATTAGCCAAATAATGCATAAGGAAGGCTAGGCAGGCAGAGGCAAGCAAAATTTTAAATATTGGACCATTTTTTCTTATATTGCAATCTAGATTCGAGTAGGATCAGAGTGAGACAATCAACAGAGTGAAGGAAGTTTCTCAGTGGAGAAAGATAATTATAGTTTTTCATGATATTTACCATATGCAATATACAAATAGTAGGTTTTTGAGCAGTTTCTTTCCCCAGATACATATTGTGTTGTGTGATTGATTATTTATTTCTCTTACTTCTTATGTAATTGTGTGATTCAATTTTGTTTTTGCAAATTGTAAAAGGATTCATTTTTTTGTTTGGTATGTATATTTTATTAATTATTAGTTAAATATAGTTATCTTAGGTTTATTAATGTGGAAGGGCATGATCAACGATCATGCCTCTTCACCAAGGGACACCATAAGGCTATATTTAAAGCCTTGGCGATCCCCACTTGTAATCATCTCATCTTTTATCATAATAATATATACTTATTCAAGTTTACCAGAGTTTTTACACTCCATTATTATTATTATTTAAAACAATAATAATAATAATTAATTAATTAATTTATATATATTTAAAAAATTAAAAATTAAAAATTAAAAAAAAATTAAAAAATTAAAAAAAAAAAAACCTATTTTCAAAGACAACATTACAAGAGAAGATACCAGTGGTGAATGACATATGCCAAAGAAGATAAATATTAAGTGAAGAAAATTGTCAAAAAAATATATCTTTGAGGACAAAGCTTTTAAGGAAAAGGGGATAAGCCCTAACAAGGAGTATGAGTATGTCGTCATCAATGTCGATGGCCGGATTCCAGAAAAAATTGCTGGATCTCGAGAAACAGATCAATAATAATTCAGATGACTTTGGAAAAATATTAGTCGGTCTCGAAAGTATAGTTGCAGGAAACTCCAACAATGTCAAAAAGGTTCATGATACGACAAATCGAATAGAAAGACAAATGTGGCTAAATCATCATGAGGCCACAGAAAATCATAGCGAAGCAATGAAAAAGATGACAGAACTATTCGATAAGTTAAATGATAATATGGATAAGATAAGTCAGACACAAGAACCAATATTCCCGAATGTTGAACATAATCAACTGAACATGCAGCTAATTCAAATCATAATCATGAATATAACATGTTTGAAAAAGAGCAATTAAATGAGGTTGAATTGGAAATCAGCTCACATGAAAACTATAGTGTTGAAATACCTAGAAGTAGAGACTCTGAAATCAACCATGAAATTTATAGAGCTGAGAAGCCAAGAGAAGAAAATGCAACTCAATCCACTAATAAAGCCAGTGATGTAGCAACAAAATTTATTGAGAACTTTTATATAAATGAAAATCCAATGGCAGAAAAAGAAACAATTCTTTATGTGAAAGAGCCACATAAATAATTCAACGTGACTGCTATCATAGATGCAACAACAGACATAGTCATTGAAAATGAAAGAAACCATGAAAATACAAGTGCTTATAAACAGCAAAATGTTTCACCCCCAGATTTGAAAGAAAAATGTGAAGAGACAAACACAACCAAAGCCATTGATACAACGCCAGAAGCTGTTGAGGCCTTCGCTGATGAAGCAGATGTGGTTGTTAAGAAGGAAGCGTTTGATGATGAGGAGAAGTTACATCAGACGATAAATGTTGGTAACTTACCTCTAAACCTAAAAAGGAACCACGAAGAATCACCAGCAGTACCAGGAATAGTTCAGACACATGCAAAAGTATTTCAAGACCTTCCAATGAAAATGTCTCCTAATAGGGAAATCAAATATCCAATAGAAGTCAAGATAGGATCCGACCCTGTCAATATCAAATCTTTTCGCTATCCACATCACCAAAATATTGAACTCAAGAAGATGCTCCACTATCTTTTTAAAAAGTGGGAAGCAAGAGCTCGCCGCTCGAGAAACCCAAGCATTCGTCAACATTGTTCATCATTACGTACGCTTTGAGGACAAAGCATCTTTAAGAGAGGGGTAATGTTATGTATAGTTTATTAATTATTAGTTAAATATAGTTATCTTAGGTTTATTAATGTGGAAGGGCATGATCAACGATCATGCCTCTTCGCCAAGGGACACCATAAGGCTATATTTAAAGCCTTAATGATCCCCACTTGTAATCATATCATATTTTATCATAATAATATATACTTATTCAATTTTACCAGATTTTTTACACTCCATTGTTTTAGTACATTACAATATCAGATTGAATATCGTTGTTATATTTTCTACATTTATATATATATATATGACATTAAATAAATTTAAATAATAATGATTCATATTAATACCTATTATATATTAAAGCATATAATTAACAATTATATAATTATCACTTTTGATTGCTTTTTTCACTTTGGAGTACATTTTTCACCGAGGGAGGACTTGAACCCGAGACCTCAGGGGACCAACATCCTCGATAACTCGAGCATCACCAACTGGGATGACTCACCTAGCTTATCCATTTCACTATATAAGTAAAATAATGATTCATCGTTGTTATATATATGATTATGCATATCACATTAAAATTTAATTTTAAGATATATAAAACAATCAAAGAAAAATTTCAAATGCATTTATATGCAGTGAAATTCTCTAGATGAATTTGTGGAGTTGTTGTGAAATTTTCTTGGTCAATACTCGTATGTGGTGAAATTTTTTGGATAAATTTTTGGACCTGCTCTGAATTTCTCTTGGTGAATTTATGGCTTGCAAAATTTCTCTCAATGAATTTTTAGATGTATGGTGAAATTTTCTTGGTAAATATTTGGGTTTTTGTGATATTTTATTAGTAAATTTTTTGGGCCTGCAATGAATTTATTTTGGTGAATTTTCAAGGCTAGTTAATTTCTCTCTGTGAATTTTTAGACTTGCGATTAATTCTCTTAGTGAATTTTTCTCAGTGAATAACTTAGATGCATAAAATCCTTATTTATTTACTTTTATTTGTTAAATTATGTAATTCACCACATGTGTCAAAACCTCCATCTATCAAGGGAAGGTTGATCAAAGTCACCCTATATAATGTATTTATGAACATATTGACTCTTTAGAAAAATGAATAGAAGGAAGAAAAAGGGAACATAAACTGGAATAATTTACAATGATTATGGAACATAAACTAGAATTATCTACAATGCTTGACAACTTCAAATCATTAGAAAATAAAATTTTAAGACTTGAGATTGAACTACAAAAAACGAAAGATGGGGAACAAGAAATAGAAAACTAGAAACAATCAATGGTTGAAGAAAATTGCACCTTGAGATATAATATTAAAGAGTTAAAAAAAACTAAATAATAATTTGGCCCTAAGTAGCACAAAGAATAAATTACACATCAAACCCTCATCAAACCAATCAAGGAGGAAATGAACAAGATCATTGAATTGGATCATGAGCACAAAAAAATAACCTTGATCCTTATATTTTCCAGTATAAAAGAGAAGAGGACGAGGACAAGTTAGAGATAGTAAAAGAAGAACTAAAATCGAAGTCACAAATTGAAAAAAATTATCTCATAGAAGCAAGAAGGATAAAAAGGATACTCAAGCATAAAGATAGATTCATCCATGTTAGGGTAAGTTGTAGTGACTATAAATATATCATACTCAGTAAATCTCCAAGCCTAAAAGGGACATGAATATTTATAAATGGGGATCTCATTCTAGAAGACTAATATGAACTAAATAAAGAGGTTCTAAAGGTAAAGGAAGGAAAATGGAAAATCATTAGAAATAAGAAAGGCATTATTAGATATAGAGAACAAAATAAGAGTGATAGATAGGAATTCGAAACACTCTAGATCCTCTTCAAAAACAATCATGGCTTTCCATAGTGTAAAATTTCTATGTTAAGTTGGATCTTGACTTAAATCGATATTACTTTCTTAGTCAAAACGTGGGAACATGATGAGTCTAAGGTCCTTGACAAAGATGGGTTCATTCTATGGTCAACATGGAACAAGAAATCCTCATGCAAAGGAATGGAAGGAATAAAATATTATATAAAGCACAATATTTCTCCTCACGATCAACTTTATATGATAGAACACCTCAATCGATACATTTGGATTGAAATGTCTGACATTAATTCCAATAGGATTTATTTTTCAATTGATATTTTTCACCTATCAACTCCATCTTCTATGAGAAAAAAAATCTTGATAAGAATTTCCCCTATAATACCTTAGAATAGGATATTCATAGTCTCATGAATGAGGGTAATACCCTCTTGTTAGGAGAATTCAATGCTCAAACTGATCTGAATGGAATGTATTATTTTTGTTGTGCTAAGTATCCAAACAGTAATTAAAATGTGGGCATAAGGTTCTCTGAAGTTTGCAGGTGAAACAAATGGTTTTAACTTAGTTAAACAAATTTCTGTGTGAGGTTAAAGCATGTAAATTTCTTATAAAACACTGTAAAATAGTAAATAAAAGATAATTAAACATCACATGTAACAGTACTTAGCAAATTTGATGAAGCAGTTCACCCCTCCTGGGCTACATCTGCTGGTCCAGCTCCTAATGGCATGTCCCTCATATCCTATTGCTCAAAAATGGTAAGTACATGCCAAATAAAGCTTCAAATGGTTTTTCTCTCTGTAAAAACAGCTTCATAATGCTTGAATTAGTTAGGAATGACTATTCATTTGCAGAAAATAGTGAATGGATGCTCAATGCACTAAAAACACCCTAGTGGCCCTGATGGCTCCATGACCTTTCCCGAAGCTAAACCTTCACAATATGACTTCTTATGGCTCTGAAACCTATGCTAATGTGTTCAAAATGTTGAGAATACCCAAAATTGACTATCCATGTATCCAAAATGATCGAAAATCCAAGGAGTTATGGCCAAAACAAGAATTTTCCCAGTGTCCCTTAAAAAACTCCTCCAAAACTGGAGGAACTCTAGTTAACTCAACCAAATTAGCAATTTCTGCCGGAATTGGTGGCGCACTCCAATTTTAGCTGGGCGGTTAGTGTTAGCAATAAATTTCAAGTTTATGGAGCGGTCACATGACCCGTCCGAAGTTGTCGAAGGAGCCACTCGTCATAACCATGGTGATAAATGTTGCAACTGTCGTCGAGGTCACATCTCGTGGTCTGCAGATGGATAAGTCTTGTTAACCACCAGGGGCTTGCATCTTGTCACCGCAGGATGGTCACGTTATGCGGGGGCTAGCCCCCATGCCACCGACGCGGAGTTTAACATTTTTTAAATATACACTGCCGCTATAGTTTATCAACAAATAACAGGCAACTCGACTGGTTGGGCACCCTGCACGCATTTGATGGGTCTTGGGTTCGAACCCACCCAAATCCAAAATTTTAAATGTGACTTCAAAATTTGGCCTGGGGCCACGTGGCGCCCACTGATAGGCCAACCAAACCTTAATATAAAAATAAATTTTGCAATATATATATATATATATTTACAAATTTTTTATGTAAAGTCAAACTGAGTCAAAGGTCCAGTTTTTGTAGTTTACTGGGTTTTTCAAACCTTCATAACTTCTGCATACGACCTCTGTTTTGTGAACCATTTGCGGCACCAAAATTGAAGCAATGAGACCTTTCCGGTCACTCAGATTGCAAACATTTTTTAGCACTTTAATTTTTGAGCATTTTTTAACTATGGACATGATCTCCTAATCACACCTCCCCACTGGGAAGCTTTTAGACCCCCAAATCTCTCTGGACTACTGAACATGAAGATGAGGAGACTGTGTCCCCACTCTTCCAATCTTAATCCATTGAAGTTTCCCTGATTTCATTAATTGGAGCTTCTCATGAAACGACAATTTTTCCTTGATTCCATTGACTAACTGTTGCTAACTTTGACATTGTCATGCTGCAAATTTTTGAAACTTCTAGAACAAAAACTTAACTTTTCAGTAAAAATATTGTTTCTACATTGTTCTATAATCAAAGGAAACTGAAAATTACTTTCACCTTGCATCCTGTCTTTATGGCGATTTTTTGTTGAATTAGGCTTGTACTTATGTCGATTCCTGACCAATTTTCCTCACCATTGTACCGTGCCTTTTTGAAACCAGCAATGATCATTGTTGAAGTTTGTGCCTTCTTTGCTATGTAGCTTTTCCCTCTCTTAGAACTTTTCACCTTCTTGCATTAACACTTTGTTTTCAGCACCGTTCGACATCAAAGACGATTGCTGCAATTGCTTATCATCTTCTTTCAAAGACAACCTACTTTCAGACCGAAACAACTCATTATTTACATCAGAATTTACATGAAAATGATTATATACAACTTCCCTTTGTTTAATCATCATCCATGTCAAATTTTGACTTGCATTGATGAGTCTCTTCATCTGCCCTGCATTCACTAAAGAAGAGTCTAGTTTTTTGCGATGTGCTCTCACAATGTACTCCTTGCCATCCTTGAATAAATGATACTTGTTCTCATGGTGATGGAAGATATATTTCCTGTCATACAAGTAAGGAATACCCAACACCACACATGTAATATCAAGCGGAACAACATCTAATTTAACCATGTCAATAAAATGTGATGTTATTGCAAAGCGCAACATGCACTTCTTTGAAACCTGTAAATTTGCATCCTTAAAAATCCAACCAAGAGGATATGGTTTAGGATGTGGAAAGGTCTCAAGATTTAGTTTCTTGACTAAGTCTTCAGAAATAAGGTTCGCTTGCAACCCACTGTCAAATAGTGTGTCAACCTTGGTATGTTTGGAAATGACCCTCACATGAAATAGTTCAATTCTCTTCTATTCACTTGGAGCTTCAATGTGACAGTTAGAAATACTACAACTGGGTTTATTTACAATCTCTTTCCCCTTAAAATTATTTAGTTCCATACCTATGATTTTTGTTTCATGTCCTAAAGCTGACCCTAGGTCTTGTTCAGCTATTTCAATTGTCTTGCCTTTCTCCTTGGCTTTATCTTTGGCTTTAAAAATTTATGGTTTCAACTCTAGATGAAGTTTCCAACCATGGTCCTCATCATGGCCTATTTTAGAACAATGTTTGTAGAAAAAATTTCCCTTCTCTTTTCTAGAATTGGCATTTCTCTTTTTCTTCCATTTGCCTTTAAACTCACTTTCCTCATTCCCATCTAAATTTTGTTTTCCCCTTGCCTCTAAATGTGTGGCTTGAACACAAACCTCATCTAGGCTTGTAGGGTTAAACATGAGAATGATATGTCTTAGGTAAGTATGCAAACCTCCTATATTCTTGAGTAAAGTGTCTTGGCTATGTAAATATATTCCTAGTAAAAGAGCTCTTCTTCTATATTCTTGGGTATAAACTTGAACATCTTGTCCTTTCAATTGTTTAAAATTTTTCCAGTCCATTATGGCTTTCTGCGTGTGATCTAATGGAAGTAAATGTTGTTTTATTGTAGAAATGAAATTAGATCATGATAAGATAATCTTACCATATCTTTTTATCTCCTCCTTTGTCTTGTCTTCCCACCAAAAAAGAGCTGCACCTTCCATTCTCAATGAAGCTAAGGGGATTTTTGTGTCATCATCATGAAAATTTTGAATTCTCAAATAGACCTCTAATTGTCTAATCCAATTATCTAGCTTTTCTGCATTAACTTCACCATCAAACATTGGCAATTGAAACTTAACATCAAGTTTAAGAAAAGGACTTTTACCTGTGTTCTTAACTTTGTGAGAATGATGTATTGAAGATGATGTAGAGGTTGATGAAGATGAAGATGAGGGTGATGATGGAGACTTTCCACTGTCTCCATTTCCTCCATTACCCTTCTTGGATTTATCCTCATCATTATGGCCTCCTCACGATCCCTCTCCTTCCTTGCGAAGTTTGGACCCTTCTCCTTCAAATTTCTCATTTCTTTCTTGATAAATAACTCTCACCATTTCAGTCAAGTCAAGGAATGATTTTCTAAATACTCTTTCTTCCTCTTTGGGATCAACTTCTTCCTAGACTTCTCCTTCCCTTGAAGTCGTGCTTATGGCTTCTTCGGCTTCTCTTTGAGGTGAAATTGAAGGTGGAGATAATAGCACTCTTGCCCTCCTTGGCTGAGGATTACTTAAAGTCTTCACCAATTTACCTTCTCCTCTCTTAAGCTTCAGCCCAGTAAGCATGAAAACTCTTGCAAATAGTCAAAACAAAATTTGCACAATAACAATACTGAGAGTAAAACTCTAGCTCTGATACCAACTTGATCTAAATATGATGTATTATTTTTTTTGTGCTAAGTATCCAAACATTAATTAAAATATGTGCATAAGGTTTTATGAAGTTTGCAGGTGAAACAAATGGTTTTAACTTAGTTAAACAGATTTATGTGTGAGGTTAAAGCATGTAAATTGCTTATACAACATTGTACAACAGTAAATAACAAAGAATTAAACATCACATGTAACAATACTCAGCAAATTTAATGAAGCAGTTCACCCCTCCTGGGCTACATCTGTTGGTCCAGCTCCCAATGGCATGTCCCTCATATTATTGCTCAAAAATGGTAAGTACATGTGAAATAAAGCCTTAAATGGCTATGCTCTCTTTAAAAATAGCTTCAAAATGCTTAAATTAGTCAGTAATGACTATTCATTTGTAGAAAACAATGAATGGATGCTCAATGCACTGAAAACACCCCAGTGGCCCTAGCGGCTCCTTGACCTTTCCCGAAGCTAAACCTGGACAAGATGACCTCTTATGGCTCTGAAACCTATGCCAATGTGTTCAAAATTTTGAGAATACCCAAAATTGACTATCTATGCATCCAAAATGGTCGAAAATCCAAGGAGTTATGGCCAAAACAATAATTTTCCCAGTGTCCCTTAAAAAAATCCTCCAAAACTGGAGGAACTCCAGTTAACTCAACCAAATTAGAAATTTCCACCGGAATTGGTGGCATGCTCCAGTTTTACCCGAGCGGTTAGTGTTAGCAATAAATGCCAAGTTTATGGAGCGATCACATGACCCATCCGAAGCCACCGGAGGAGCCGCCCATCGTAGCCATGGTGATAAATGTTGCAACTGTCATCGTGGTCACATCTCGTGGTCTGCGGACAGATAAGTCTTGTTAACCACCGGGGGTTTGCATCTGGTCGAGGCAAGATGATCACGTTATGCGGAGGCTGGCCCCCTTGCCACCAGCATGAAGTTTAACATTTTTTAAATATACACTGCCACTATATTTTATCAACGAATAACACACAGCCCGACTGGTTGGGCACCCTGCACGCATTTGATGGGTCTCGTGTTCGAACCCACCCGACTCCAAAATTTTAAATGTGCCTTAAACCTCTGGCCTGGGCCACGTGGTAGCCTCCGGGCAGGCCACGTGGCACGCACTGATAGGCCAACAAACCTTAATATAAAAATAAATTTTGCAATATATATATTTTTTACAAAAATTTTATGTAAAATCAAATTGAGTCAAAGGTCTATTTTTTGGAGTTTACTGGGCCTTTAAAACCTTCATAAATTTTGCATACGACCTCTGTTTTGCGAACTGTTTGTGGTGCCAAAATTGCAGCGACGAGACCTTTCCAGTCGCTCAAGTTGTAAACATTTTTTAGCACTTTCAGTTTTGAGCATTTTTTTATCTATGGACATGGTATCCTGATCACAAACAATAAATAACCAAGATATTATTCTAATTAATGACTATAACCCTAATATTATTTTGCTAGATGAAGACATTTGCTTAGCTGGTTGATTCAAAAGAAACTTTGAAGACTTGGCCAAGACTTCATTTGGTACGGAACTAATCAAGCTATTAAGTTCCCAATATCTTGTAATTTGTAAGGGCATTTGCAAGTGGTCAAACTCTAACTAGATGGCTTGTATTCATAGGCATTAGTAGTGTAATGTATTATGTGATACTTGATATCAATGTATTCAACGATATTGTAAATTGTGACCTCTTAAATAACCATGAGCTTGATTTTGATCATAAAACTTTAACCTTAACTCTAAACTTTGACATGCACACTAGCCACATGCAAGAGAAATGTGAGAGGCAATGGAACCTAATTTTTGAAAAAACTAAAACGAATATCCTCTTAAAGGATTTAAATAAGGATTTACACCTCTTAACTTATATTTATAAAATTGAACACCTCTATGATAATTTAACTGCAACCCTTTCCACTACCATTAGTAAATTATCCACCAAGGTGTCTTATTAAATTAATAACATAATGTAATGTTCCTAATGGAAAATAACAATAAATAACAGAGACATCCACTAAGCTACAACAATAAGGAATTCACATGTATGCATGCATAATCAGCGAATCACATAATATGAGCAATAAATCTGAGTTATTTTAATAATAGCAATGTTGGTACTGAGTACAAATACAGTGTAATAGTGGAACCTGGGCTTGCTTCTACAAGCATGCAAACCTAGGTGAAATATTAAGATCTTCAAGGTTGGAAATGGTTCAAATTGGCAACTCACTTTTCCCATAAATTTGTTGTTGTTGCTGGAGAGAATTGGTGTTTCTACCCTCAATACTACTCCAAAAATTCTGAAAATTTAATCTGAGGCTCCTCACACCAAACCAAAAAAAAACCCAGAAATTATTTGGCTTAAATCTAAGCCAAGATCAAGCCCACCAAGTGGTATGAATTACCGAGTTTAACCATAAAACACACTGCTAAAGGAATGTTGACCTCCACGCCAAATACCACTTGGAAAATTCTGAAATTTTAACTATGGACTCCTCTCACAAAACCCAAGAAAAACTCAAAAAAGTATTAGGAAAATTCTAGCTAATCGAGAAAGCCCAAATTTAGTGTGAAAATCCCATACCACCATAATTTAAATAAATAATGTGCACAAATTTGAACCACAAAATCAATAGAAAAACTGGAAATTCAATTTGCAATTGAAGAATGAACAAGATAAACATGCAAAGAATCTCAAATTTATTTTATTAATATACGTAATTTGATATAATAATATTGAAAATGGTTGAGGTGATGGACTCAAAAAGATCTACAATAATGCCGCAACTATCCTCCAAAATAAACCGAAAATCAATAAGTTGGATTTATGAATTCTGGATGAATTCACCAATGGGAGAGATGGGTACTCTCCCACTCTCACTGAATCACCTGGGGGTTTACAACATGGGGCTACCGGTGAGTTTGGAAACTCCCAGTTCCCCAAACCTCTTCACAAGAAAAATATTCAACTCCAAGATGTCTCAAATGATCTCCTCTTCCTTCTTTTAAAGACTCCATAGATAGATCTCCAAACTTCTAGAAGTATTTTATCTTATTATTTTATAATTATTCTAGAATCTCCTCCTTGAATTTTTCTTAAGTGTCTTTTTAATTTATTTAAGTCACTTTTGGTCCTTTCACCTTAATTAATATTTTCCCCTTTTAATTAAATGACTAATTAAATTCATTTTTAAGTTGGGAAAATGGTAAATCTCCCACCATACTCTCTCTAGCCACTGGAAATCACTTCTCAGTATCCCATAATGTAGATCCTCTCTTTATGGTTCCAATGATCTATTACACTAAGGTGTTCCATCAAATATTTCTCTCGGAATGTCACCTTGAGCGTAATTAATTTTAATTAAGTTATTCCCAATAATAACCTCATTTTACAGAAATTATTAGAAAGCGAAAAATTCATAAACAAGTTGTGTGGAACTTCTCGTGATGATGAATATACCAAGCGAATTCGACCGAATCCCATAAAAACTCCTCAAAACTCCCCCAAGGCCCCTAATGACATACTCCTGCTCTTGTGACCCGGTCATCCTGTGCCTTGGAAATTCACCCTGACAATATTATAGATGAAAATAAAAATGCGTACATGAGGAAATTCGTATCTATCCATTGCAGAGGCATTTGAAAATTGATACTAGGATTCCATATGAACCATTGTGCTATACCATTCCCCTACGTTAACCAATCATGAATGGTCCCTCAATACCTAAATCCCAAACAAGTCGTTGATTCAATTCACCACCAATGGATCCACCTGGATCCCAAAGCCACCATATCTAATGATCCTCATTCAAACCCCATGGCTCTGGTTATGCTCTATCTCTAGCCATAGATGTTGCCTCGTCATTAGAATACAAACTCATTACCTTTCTCCAATCCAACCTCTAGCATAATATGAGGTCAACCCCACTCAACTGATGTTGGGCTAGTGCTATTGGAAATCTACTGAACTAGCAGTCCACATCCCACTACTAAGTTCTAAAACATGTAATATCCCTCCAACCTAAGCACGCATGTTGTACTAAGCCAGTGAATAAGAATGATGCCCCTTCATTAGGAAACCCAACTCATTATCTCCTATCAATCCATCCTATGGGTAGGATTAGATGCATGGGTACTTGTATATGGAACAAATTCCCTATGCTTCCACATGCATAACTCGTGCAGTTCTGCCTAGTCAATAAAAAAGAACCATGTAAAAAACCCTACCTCTCTCCCTATAATGCACACAAGTAGGAAAACCATGCTACAAGCCATATCTATGTACTCTTGGAGAGGGTTGTTTCCTTGAAATGTTACAAATTTATTGGCTACCACTGCATCTATTTGCACCTCATCAATGGTTAGACCCAAATATGGATGCCACAACTTCTCCCTCATATGTTAGGTAACTCCACGCTCCTCTAGTCTACTAACCTCTTGCAAAACTATCATGGTAGACTCCAACACCTCCTTACAACAAGTTTCTAAAAGTACTACAACCCTACTAGTTTTTTTTTGCATCTCTCTGCTCTTCATCAATGGTTGGAACCAAGGGTGGTTTCTCATCCTACTCCATCATGGGCTGAACATGAGCCACTATCTAACTCTCCAAAAGTGTTCCATCACACACACTATACTCCACTACGTGCCACTCATGCTCAATCATCATTGGTAGCTCACCTCCTTGGTCTCCTCCTCAAATGCCTTCCCACATGGGAAAAATATTCTGCTCATCAATCTCCTCTACCAAACATGGTTACATATCTAAGATTTTTTTTACAACTCCCCATAATTTCTTATGATCCTCGTAGGTATCCTTGTAAGAGCCCATGAACTCACTTTAAAAGAAGAATCATCATCCTAAAAGTCAAAAGGAACCTCCTCTTGATCTAACTCTGCCAACTCCTCCATGTGACTCATGAATGAGTGGTCAGGTCCCCAAGGTTCCTTGCAGATGAAGAAAATATTTTTCATACTTAACTCATTCTCGTTGCATGGTTCACCAACCATTTTTAGTATTATTGTATCAACTTACTTATATTAATACAATAAGGTTGAGATTCTCTATGTGTTAATCATGTCCATTCTTCAGTTGCAAATTATATTCCCATTCTTGTTGTTGATTTTATGGTTCAATTTTGTGCACATTATTTATTTAAATTACAACAATGGGATATTTTTTCATTGAATTGGGAATTTTTGGATCAGCTAGAATCTGCCAAATATTTTTCTGGGTTTTGTGAGAGGAGTCTGTGGTTAAAATTTCAGAATTTTTCAGCCAATATTCGGGCTAGAAATCAACATTCCTTTAATAATGCATTTTATGGTTTTTCTTAACTCCAATCCAATATCAAGCCCACCAAGTGGTGTGAATTATCGAGTTTACCCATAAAATGCACTGTTAGGAATGTTGATTTCCAACACGAATATTTTCCGAAAAATTCTAAAATTTTAACTGCATACTCCTCTCACAAAGCCCAGAAAAATATTTGGCGGATTCCAATTGATCTGAAAATCCCCAACTCAGTGCAAAAATCTCGAACTATTGTAATTTAAATAAATAATGTGTGCAATTTTGAACGATAAAATCAACAACAAAACTGGGAATATAGTCTGCAACTGAATAATTAACAAGATAAACATGTAGAGAATCTCAACCTTATTTTATTAATATAAGAACTTTGATACAAGAATACTAAAAATGGTTGAGGTGATGGCCTCAACAATATTTGCAATAATGCCACAACTCACTCCAAAATAAACTAAAAATCAATAAGTTGCACCTATGAATTCTAGATGAATTCACCAAGGGGAGAGATGGGTATTCGACCACTCTGACTGAATATGTGAGGGTTTCGGTCATGGGGCTACCCCTGAAGTTGGGAACTCCTAGTTCTCCAAACTTCTCCACAAGAAAAATACTCAACTCCAAGATATCCCAAATTATCTCCTCCTCCTTTTAAAGACTCCATTGATATATCTCCAAACTTCTAGAAGTATTTTATTTTATTATTATTCTAGAAGCTCCTCCTTAAATTGTCTTAAGTGAATTTTTAATTTATTTAAGTCACTTTTGGCCCTTTCCCGTTAATTAATATTTCCCCTTTTTAATTAAATGACTAATTAAAGTCACTTTTAAGTTGGTAAAATGGTAAATCACCCACCTTACTTTCTTCGGCCACTGTAAATCACTTCTTAGCATCTCATCCTATAGATCTTCTTAATCCAGTTCTAATGATTTATTACACTAAAGTGTTCTATCAAAAATTCTTCTTGGAATGTCACCTTGAACGTAATTAATTAAGTTATGCCCAATAATAACCCTATTTTATGGGTATTATCATAAAGCTACAAAACCATAAACAATTAGTGTAGAACTTCTCATGATGATGAATATGCCAAACAAATGTTGTCAAATCCCATAAAAACTCTTCAAAAATCTCCCAAGACCCCAGATGACATAATCCTTCTACCATGACTTAGTCATCCTGTGCCTTGGAAATCCACCCTAGTTGTACTATAGAGGAAAATAAAAATGGGGACATGACATAGAACTACCAACCCTTGGTATGATAATGATTCTAAAATTGTAAGAAAAACAATTAGGGAGGTTACTAACAAAATCGTAAAACTTAGTAAAATAAAATATATATAAATATCTTATGGAAACGAAGAAAAAATACTATATAAATAGGAAGCAAGAGCATCTTCTACACCTTTCTAAAGTTGATCCCATAAATTTTTGGTGGAAAATTCTAATTCATAAAATGAAAGAAAATAACTTGATTCCCTTAAAGAAATGGGTTATCTACATTAAAAACCTTTATAAAACCCCTAATGCCATGGGCACCATTTTGAACACTCTTATAAAGGAGGATATATTTTTTTTGAAATATGTTTAGTTTGGCATTAAGCAAGTCAATAATGAGAAAGCTAGGGATATTTTAGTATACCGAGCTGAAATTTTTATAATGGGAGGGTTTGTCCTCATCCCTCACATACATAATCTCTTGAATTTGGTAATGAAGTAGGGCTTCCCTAAGCCTTGGATGCAAATCCTTACTATCCCTATCCTTAAAAGTAGGGATAAAACCATTTCCTATAGTTTTATGACTATAATGATGAGCCACATTTTAGTCAAGTTGTGCAAGCTTATTTTGTTAAAGAAGATTAGTATTTAGCTTGAAAGCCATGCAAAAGGGATAAATGAAAATTTGAGTTTAGGAAACATCACTCAATTATGGATCATCTTGTTACTCTTAAGATCATTGTAGAGGAATGTTGCAATACTAAATTTTATCTCATTCATTGTCTTTTTTACTTTAGAAAATATTTTGGCACCATTCTTAGGGAAAAGCTATGGAAGAGTCTAGAAGATATAATGGTTCCTCTAAAACTGAGGGTTGTTATGATTAGGTTGTACGAGAATTTTATTTCCAAGCTTAGGACAATTGAGGGTTGGTTGGAAAAAATTAAATGCAATATCAGAGTGAGGCAATGGGCCCCCTTGTCCCCTACCATTTTTGTCACAAGGTATGATGGCCCCATGCTCACTGGTATGGTCATAACTATTCTTCTTTATGCTAATGGTATTGTTCCTTTAGCAAGGATCCCCTAGAAGATTGTTTGGAAGACACAAGGTATGATGGCCACATGCTCACTAGTATGGTCATAACTCTTCTTCTTTATGCTAATGATATTGTTCCTTTAGCAAGGATCCATGATGATTCTGGTAAGCAACGAAGAATACTCCAAGGTTTATACTCCAAGATGGGTATAACCCTCAATACTAACAAGACTAAAGACATGAAAATTAAATCCAAAAATATCACCTATGATAATTTCATTTATGATAATAACTACTTTGAGAAAGTTATTCCATACAAATATATTGCTATTAACATCCATAATCAATTTGATAAATGGATAAATGGAGGATGGAAAGCTTTATAGGGTCTTGAAAACAATTTTAAGTTGGGTCTTTGGAATTGTAATAAAAGAAAAAAAACTCCTCTTTGAGGTTCTCATCACCCATGTTATTTTAGATGGATGTGAGGATTGAGGTTGTAGTATATTTGGAGATTTGTGGAGAAATATTGAGTACATCCAAAAGAAAAAAAGTTAAACCTACAATAAAGAAAATACTCCCTATCCTATCCTCTTGATTGGAGCAATCCTTTCCCCATTGAAAGCATGGATATGACTAGGTATCTCATGTATAAGAAGAAGTTATTCAACCTAGAAGCCAACATGTTTCCTAAAATTTATTTTTAAGTCTAGTCAAAACCTCCACCATTAGCTCAAACAAATTTGGCATAAGGATGCTCAGTCTTGGATATATCATTGGGGGATAGAGGAGATCATCTTGAAGAATAGGGATAATATTAAAAATATTATTACATCCAAATTTAAGAATAAGTTGTTGGATGATAAAGAGTTAAATGGGAAAAGGAAGCTAAAATATTATAATGAGGTGATCAAGCTCAATCTTGAAAATCTAGATTATCTATCTATCTTGACTATTTTGAAATAGAAAATGAACATTATTAAGGTAAAAACTAATTCTCATAATCATAAAAGTGAAAATTGGTGTTGGTGAATTCCCAAAATGTCATAGAATGAAAGAGTGTCACATATGCCATACTAAGAGTGTTGAAGATGAAGCTTTCACTTATATTTTTTCTAAATTTCAAAATATTTGTTAGAATACCAACCTTCTTCACTTCAACAAAACTATGATGATCTAAGAATGCTTCGCTAGCTTCTTTTCTAGCATACAAATAAAGTGTTAAAGAATCTCAATTAATCCCTTACCTTCTTAATATTTGATACATCATATTGGTCTTAGTGGGCTTAATTATAGTCATCATCATTCTTGTCAAAGTTTTAATATAATTAAAAATAAAAATATTTTAGATGTGAAGTTTAAGTAATATAAGTAATTATAGATTTGAGGCTTCTACGATTTGTATTGTATGTGGAATTTTCCGGATTTATTACATCCATTTTTGTTTGAATCCACGTTTTGAACCAATCCTCCGTGGTTAGAAATTCTATGCACAATATAAATAATATTATATAGAATCAGCATAAATTTATTTTAATTCTAAATCTATCAAATATTAAAGTGGATCAAATCTCTAAACATACAAACAATTTTTCATGTTTTGCATTTAAAAAATACTTTACATTTTAAAAATAATAATAAATCCATAATTAAAATAAATTTACATTAATTTATTTACATTTAAATACACATATCTATAACTTACTTACTCTCTATATTATATCTTAAAATCTCCCTTTCTTATTGTGTTTTAAAATATCTTTCATATATATATTTTTCGCTCAAATTTACTAAATTATTAATGTAATATACATAAACAATCAATCATCACATTCCCCTCATTGTTTAGAAAGTAACAAAATAAAGACTTTTATTTAAAGATTACCTTTTGGACATATTGTCACTCAGAAAAATGTCTTCTTCCTTTGCTCTTTCTCTTTTTCTTATTTTTCTATTTAAATACATTTTATTTTTAATTTAATATATTTTATTTTAATAATATATTTAACAAATTGATACCATGCAGTTTCTCTTTTACGAGTTAGAATATCTATTTTATAACGTCATAAATAAAGCATATGTGAATTTTATTTTAATGCCTAGATTAAAATTTAAAAAATAAAAATAAAAATATATTTTTAAACTTTTTTGATTTTTTACATAAATTAATTTTTAATTTTTTACCAATTATTTTTGATAATATTTTTCATTTTTTCCATAAAATAAAAATAAAAATAAAAATAAAAATAATCTATAAAATGTCTTTCAATAACACAACTTAGAGACATTTTCATGACTAACTTTACTCACTGTTCCTCCTCAGTGTTTTAACCAGTCTACTAATACATTATAGAAAACTACTTTTTTTTTTTTTTTTTTTCTCTTATATTATTTTGATATTGATATTTCTTCTTCCAATTTCATATAAATAAACTCAAATTCCACACCAACATTTTCTTATGTAATAATTTTTATTTTTCTCCATTTTCATAAACACCCCATCACTAGCTATAAAACCAATGTTACTATAATACAAAGTAGATTGTCAATCCTCAAAAACATGTATGTTGTAATAGTTAGATTACATCATTATTATATTTAATATATCATTCAATTTTGGTAAAAAATTAAACTCATAATTTTATATCCAAAAATGTCTTAATAAAACATTTAATCATCATTTATTTAATACCCAATAAAAAAATCATTAAAATTAAATAATACAAAAACAAATTTTCTAACCATTTTCTTGATTTTCTTTTTTCACAAAAGAGTTAAGTAATAACTATAGTCTAATTAAACTGCTTTTTGGCTGTGCACTATAAACACAAATCAACTCCTGACCGTCGTTGAAACGGCAATCTCAATACCTCTTCTTGACCTTGATTTCTTGCCCGCTGGAAAGCGTATGCCGCTCACCCCAGTTTTCTATAAAATTTTTAGCAGTCTCTTGATTTTCGAAATTTACGTAGCCATGTAGGCTCGGACTTTGGTTCGGAGGTATGTCCACGCGCTCCACCGTCTCAAGACTATGGAGAACACAAAATTCATGGAGCTTCAGTTTTGGACAATCCAAGAGTCATAAGACGTTTCGAATGGATAGAAAGAAAGTATTTTTAACTTCTAAGAGGTTAAAAATACTTTTTTTTTTTTATCGAGCTCTTATATTGTTTAAAAACATACCTGTTAAAATAATTAAAAATTTGAGACCGAGTGACGCCTTCGGGAAAAAAAACAGTTATGCTTCTAGAATAGTCAACTCCAATATTCTTATTGGGACGATTCGACTGCTGACCAAAGTATCTGACAAAAAAATTCCACCAGATAAATACATAGTTTACAAAAGTACCGGGGCCTATTTACGATGTCATTTTAGATCAAAAATTAATTAATTAATTTATATATTATTAAAAAATATTGGTATCAATTTAATATTGTAAAGATATTATAATGTAATATTTAATATTTTGACTAAATTAAATTATAAATATATATTATAAAAATAAAAAATAAAAAATACATTATATTAAGAATATGTAATAAGAATATATAATATTGATTCATATAATTTATTTAAATAGAAATCTACTAAAAATTCAAATCTCTTTTAAATTTAATATATATATATATATATTCAAAAATTTAATAAATTTAAAATTAAAATAAATCTAAACTAATTTAAAAAACATGTAAAATTAATACCCATTTCCCATTTTTAGTTCGGGTCTAAAGTAGGCCAGCCACAAACTCGATCACTGACTTTTTAATTGCAATAAGATTTAGCTCAGGTCTAATTCCTTTACCATCTCGATAGAGCAAGGTCAACAAAGATATTGATATAGTCTTCGGGCTTCATTATGGAGAAATTAGTACATTTTTTATTTATATAAAAAAATCATATTCTTGTAGTTACCTTGAAGCTATGACCTACATTGAAAGGGAGAAATTAGTACATTTTTTATTTATATAAAAAATATGTTGAAATTTGGTACCGAAGGACAGGTGGTTCCCTAAGGCTTTGATCTTTGGCCTAGGGAAAAATGTCCAAAAGAATTTAATTTTTATCGTGACTTTATAATTTTTATAAAGTCAAATCTAATTTAAAAGTGACTTTAAGTGATAAAGTTACTAAAGTGACTTTATAAAGTTATAAAGTCAAATCTAATTTAAAAGTGACTTTAAGTGATAAAGTTACTAAAGTCTAATTTTAAAGTGACTTTAATAAAGTCAATATAAAATTAGAAAGGAAAAAGTGACTTTGAAAATAAAAGACTAAGTGGGTCTTTATTAAAGTGGGGTGAATTTAAAAATAGAAAGTGAGATTTAAATGAGCATTTAATCTCAGCCCTAGATCTCAATCTATCTCAGCCATTGGATTTAGGGATTCCCCAAAAGTCACTTAGGGTTAGGTTAAAGGAAGAAAAGGAGGAAAAGGTCATTCATTCTTTCATGAGCAGATTGGGAGAAGGAGAGCAAGAGAGCAAGGGAGATTTCTGGGCAGTGAGGAGAAGGAGGCAACAGCTTGGCACGCATTCCAAGGCAGCATTTCAGCAAGACATTTCAGCAAGACAAGTGCAGCAGATTTAGCAAACAGCAGGCAGTTTTTTTGGCACGATTTTCTAGGCAGGGAGGCCGTACAGCAAGGCCGTACAGCAATATTGGGCACGGAAATCGAGGCAAAAAGGAGTTGTACCGTATAGCAGAGTTTTGCAGCAGTTTTGGCACGCAAATCGAGGTTTTGGACAGCAGCATTAATTGTTGTTTGCACAGATTTTGAGGAGGCCGTACAGCTGCATTTATTACAGATTTCTAGGCACGCAAATCGAGGAGAACGTACAGCATTTATTGATGTTTTGTTTTTGATGTTTGTACATTTTCTGAGGCGGTGGTTAAGCACGGAAAACGAAATAAGTTGTAAAAGTCTGTTTGCTGATTTTTATTTTGCTGAATTTTTCTCTCACTGTAAAAAAGACATTTTTCCAGTTTGTTAAATGTATGGATATGGGAAAGGGCATTTAACTATTTTGGAGTAATAAGGTGAAAAACTGAAAACCGGGGTGGGAAACTATAAATTTTTACAAATCATATTCTTGTAGTTACCTCGAGGCTATGACCTACATTGAAAGGTACGTTATACGTTTCGTGCGAATATCCAATATAAAATTATTGGGAACGTTTAATTAGGGAAGTAAGCGGTTATTTTAATGTTTAGAAAATTTATTTTAAGTGTTTTTGTTTTAAATTAATATTTTGACGTGGTCATTAAATGTAAAAAGAGGTTGGAGGTAGTAAAGCTAAAGAATAGGAAAGAGATTGTACAATCCATATAATAACAGTTGAAAATCAGGCTTTAGCATTAAGCAACAAAATTGAAGGAGCAAGTGGCATTGCTATTAGAAGGGAAGATAGAATAGCAACGCATGAAGGCGGAGGTACAAAACATGAAGAAATTTACAGTGGAGAATACAGAGGTGATGAATGTGAAACCATCCCAAGATAAAGGGAAAGTGGTTGCCCAAATAGACAACCATGAAGAGACATCAAAAGAAGAAAGGAAAGGAGATTCCGGAAAACTCTTCAAAACATGGGCTCAAGTTATTAGCAATTCTACTAAGAGGGAAAGAGAAACAAACATTTAGGTTGACAACATGCAAGATAGAGAAAGCAAGGAAAGACAAAATAGAACAACAAACATAATTATTAAAAGGGTGAAATATTAGGGGAAAAATTAATGTACTCTTGACCTTACAAGAGACTTCTTGAAAGACAAGCTACAATGGCAAGGACAAATATGCCAAGCATAGAGAGTAGGTAAGCTTAACGGTGAGAGAGTGAGACCCATAAAAGTCATCATGTCTAGCTTGCATGATAAAAATATCATTCTAAGCAAGAAGCAACTCTTGAGGGGTTCTCGTTTTTTTTAAAAGAAGATTTAACTATAAGACAACAAGAGGAAAGGAGGGACAGAATGAAAAAAGCTAGGGCAGCAAGAGATGAGGGAAAGAGAGCATGGATTTATAAAGGTAAATTTGTGATAGCGCAATTTGGAACTCCTTCCAAAACAAGGCATCAAAACGATAACAAAGAATAGGCAGCAAACTCTTCAGCAAGAAATGAGGAAACAAGATCAGTATCGGCAAGCAGGAACAAAAACTCAACTGTGAGCCTTGCATGTCAAAATAAATAGCAATCAAGTCATACCCAGGTTTCCTTAAGATTAGTTTGTTGGAACTACAGGGGTTACCCATGGAGACGAGGACCTGAGTTAGGGCCTATTGCGAAAGGTAGAGACATAGTTTTCCTCATAGAAACACATGAGCATGAACGGTGCAAGACACCTTTGTTTGAAGGGTACTGGAAGATAGCAGTGTAGAAAAATCCAGGGAATGGAAAAGGGCACAGGGGTATCATGGTATTACTGAGAGAAAAAGAAAGTTATTTCATTCAGATAGAAAAAAGACCCAAGGAAGCAATTTGTCTAGCTTAAAATATCAGAAAATGGAAATCACAATAGAATTGTAGCATGTTATTTCGTGCCACAAGTTTCAAAAATCTACAAAATTATAGGGCTGGACCACAAAGATCCATTTGCAGCCCTCAAAACAAAAATTGCAATATATTCTCAACTAGGTGAAGTCCTTATAGTGGGGGATTTCAATGCTAGAACTGTAGGTGAACAAGCTAGAATTCTTTGTTGTAAAGAAGATTGTGACGCTATCTGGCTTACAGAAGAGAGTAATCATTAGTGGGAAAGAATTTCAGAAGATAAAGGTTGTAATCTCTTTGGAGAAAAATTGCTTACGCTATATGGGGCTTTTGATTTAGTCATTTGTAATGGTTTGACTAGATGGGAAAATTCGAGCAATTTCACTTGCAATACTTACAATGGAGAAAGTGTTGTAGATTATGTAATTTGCTCGCATAGTTTGTGTGAGAAAATGAAGGAAGTGTTGATTAGAGATCAAATTTGGGACTTAAAATCAGATCATAAGACAATTTATTTAAGTTTCTCTTGGACTGGAAAGAAGCAATTAGCGTCAAAAACTCAGTGTGTTCAAAAAAATCCCCCAAAGTATAGAATTATTTTAACTCCGGAGAATTGTAATACCTTTAATATAATGCTAGAGAGGATCTTTGAGAAAGAGGAAATCTCATTTCATGGCCTTCATATTCATGAATTAACAAATTTGATTCAAAGCGCACTTGTTGAGTGAGAAAGAGAAAAAATTAAGAAGTCTAAAACAAATTTCTTTACGGTTAATGCTTGGTTTAACGAGGAATGCAAAAAGGCAAGGAGAATGTGGAAGGAATAAGACAAGGATAACATAAAGCTCAAAGCTTACAAGCAGATAGTAAGAAAGAAAAAGACTGATTTCATGGTTTCGAGGAGAGAAGAACTAATCTTCCTTAGGAAAAATAACCCAAATTATTATGGAAGGAGCTCCAACTGAAAAAGGTGCAAACTAAAAACAACATTACAGCTTCTAAATGGTTCGACTATGCAAGACAAATTTATGAGTAGGATCCGAAGGTTGACCCTCCTCCCTTGGTCAACACAGACACAAAACTCTTCATGGTGCAAGAGGTAGAGATGGGTATCAAGAAGTTGGGTGCTGGAAAAGAAAAAGACATAGCTAAACTCCAAGCAAAGTATCTAAAGTGGGGCTTAACAATTATTTCACCTCACATCACAAAAATTTTCAACGACATCATACAGCAGGGGTTCCCCACAAATTGGCCAACAAGTATGCCAATACCTCTTTTCAAGAGTGGTGACATCAATAATCCCTCCAATTATAGAACCATAATGATAAACCCCTTGTTTGCAAAGTTATTTGGAAGCATGTTAAAAAAGAAAATCAGCAAGTGGGCAGAAGAAAGAGATAAACGTGCTAAAGGACAAGAAGGTTTTATACCTAAACATTCTACAATTGATCATTGTATAACTTTAAGGCACATCATTGAAAAAGTTTGGGAAAAAAGGAAGTATTTTTTTTTGCTTTGTTGATTTCAGAAAATCCTTTAACATGGTTCCTAGGGATAAGCTTTGGCGCAAAATAGAGGAACTCAGGGTTCCCAAGCATTTGAGAGCAGCTGTGCATAGGCTCTATGAAGAGGTGAAAGCCAAAATTTGAACTTCAACAAGAATTTCTGAAAGTTTTAGAAGCGATATCGGGGTTAAGCAAGGTTTCCCATTTTCTCCTACCCTTTTTGGTTTATATATTGACAAGATTGAAGAGTGGCTAAATTCGCAAGGGGGTGAAAATATCCATTTGGGCAAGCTCGTTATAAGGCTTCTTTTGTACGCAGATAACCTTATACTGATTGTTAAATCAGTTATTGGTTTTCAAGAGCACTTATGTTCCCTTGAGAATTTTTGTATAAGGGTAGGTATGCAAGTCAATATTAGCAAAACTAAAGTAGTGGTTTTATCTAACAAAAGAAAGAATAACCAGCATAAGTTCAACTTTGAAGGCAACATTTTAGAAGAAGTTGTAGACTACATATACCTCGGAATTGACTTCAACAAAAATTTAAGCTGGGATGGTTGTAGAAAGAAAAGAACTTTGGGTGATTGGAAAGCATTTTATGCTCTTCAAAACAGGTGTAGAGAGGTAGATATGTGGGACTAGAAAACCACTCTAACTCTTTTTGGGCTTTTAGTGATTCCGGTGATTCTCTATTGTTGTGAACTGTGGGCCAACAACACAACCATGATGTAGTGGAAACAAATCGAGAAAATTCAGAAGCGTTTGATTACAAACAAATTCAAAATTAAAAGTGAAATTACTTATGCTACTTGTCAAGTGAAAAAGGGGTTGCTCCTATTGAAGCAATTTCTATGGTGCGAGTCATAAGGTATTTGAAAAAATTTGAGAAAATGGAAGAGGGTAGATGGCCTAAGGTTGTGTTTAATGAAAAATTGTGCAAAAAAAGAAGACTTGGATGCGGAAAAATAACAAATGGTTTAGTAAATGGGGTATTTTCTTGAGCATGTGTCCTACAAACAGTAGAGAGATAAAAAAAATTGTTATGGATAAGATACACAAATGTACTTGGGAGAAAGAACTAGGGAGAAAGAAGAAGTACTACATTGAAGAGTTTAACCCCACTCATAATCATCAACAAAAAACGTACATAGGGGCCAACATTTCTTGGATATCTAAAATTTGTATTGCTCAATTAAGGACTCTTTCTCATCAACTTCGTTGTGAAACAAGGCACTGGAAAATGCCAAAATAAATGTGGGAGGAAAGAGTATGTATTTTTTTCTCTTCCGGAAAAGTGGAAACATAAAAACATTTTATTTTAGAATGTGAGGCCTTCAAAGACAACAGAGAAAATTATGCAGGTATTTTTGCAACTAGCTTTTGGGATAATCTATTTAGCGAAGAGGAGTTTGTTGTGAAGCTGAGTGTTTATTGTAAAACTCCACAGGAAAAGGGTCGAATACAAGAGCTAGATGGAGAAGCAATCTGTCCCATAGGCTTTTTTAGCCTCGTAGACGTTAAAAATACTTTCTTTCTTAGAAATATTTAACCTTTAATTAGTTATGAAAATTTTAAATATATTTTATATAAAGTATTAAAAAATTATTGAAATTTTTAAAAATTAAATTATATTTTTTATTGATTGATATAGTTGAAATGATTAATTTTATGGGGTCATAAATAATATTTTTCAAAAGAATTATATCAATATTTAGGACCAAATTTCAATTAAAAATTAATTTGACATGTTATCATAAAAATATTTTATAATTAAAATATTATTACCAAATTTTATTAATTTGACATATTATCATTAAACTATTTATAGTTAAAATGAAATAATAAATTTTAATTTAAAATTCCAAATACAAATTTTTTTAATTATATTAATTTATATCTTAAAATATAATTTAAACTCTAAAAACAGTTGGAAATAATTATATTATTTTTGTATTAATGGAGAAATGGTTACATAGTTGTAACGTATCTCCTTAGTTTAGGATTTGTTCCTAAAATATAGGATTTTGTTTACAACTTCCTGATTTCTTGTGATGTACTTAAAGATGTATTTACTGATTAATGAATGTAGAGTGATCTCTCCGTTTGAGTGTAGTATCCAGGTGCAGTACTCACCTGTGAGCTACAACTCCTTTCCAATTCTGTGTATATTTTATCTTGGTATCAAAGCTCAGATTGGGTGAGCCTGATTTTTTATAAATCGCCTTTGTGGCTGAATCACCTTTGTGGCTTAATTTCCTTTGTGGCTAAATCGCCTTTGTGGCTATGTGTACATGGGAGCTTTGTGCTCGGTTGAGCAAGTGGACTGCAGTAACACTTGGCTCACAGTCTCAGATGATTCATTAATCTCTGAGCAGAAGGGGGTTGGCACGTATTTTTTGCTGACAGTCGCGCCGAGAGGCGTAATCAGTGCGACTGTTAGGTGTATACCCGCGCCAGCGCGCCAAATCACAGGATTGGTGCAGAAGTGCACGAGATATCCGCGCCACGACTGTTAGGTGTATAAACGCGCCAGCGCGCCAAATCACGGGATTGGCGCGGAAGCGCACGAGATATCCGCGCCAGTTTTGGGCCTTGCATATTTTTATTCTGGGCGCTGATTTTTCGCGCGGAAAGGCACCACCTCGCCTTTGGTGAAATATATGCAATAAGTTGTAGATCGGAGAAGTTTCGGATCTGTCCAGAGGGGGCAGATCGGACCAGTTTTGTGGTCGTATTTTGAAACAACGGATTTTCCCAGTGGAGGCAGATCGAGATTGTCTGTTGATGGCGTATTGAACATCTGATTTACTCAGAGGAGCAAGATCAATTTGTAGATTTTCCAGATAGTGCTGGATCTAAATCGAAGATACAGTTGGTGGATCAGGAGAACTAGCAAAACAGTGGCAGATCGGTGCTCAAGATCTGGCAAGTATTGATTTTTTTTTAGTGTTTGATCAGTTAGGTAGATTATTCATTTGTAGATCGATTCAGAATGAGTAACACTATGGAATCATATCTCCACGAGTTTTGAAAACTCAATGGATCTAACTTCACCAATTGGAAGTTTAAGATACAGACCTTGCTTGAAGGTGTAAATGCATGGTCGATAGTTACAGGAGATGAGCAGAGACAAAATTCAATCACAGGAGCGACTACGCAGGAGCAAGATTGGGATAAGAGAGAAAACAAAGCAAAAGTTTTGCTGAAGATGTCCGTCAAGGACAACATTATCCCACATATCAGAGAATGCAAAACATCCACTGAGATCTTGACGACCATTAAAAGATTATATCAGACCCAGAAAACAAATCGTATTATGGCACTCAAAGGCAACCTGTTTGCAATGAAGATGGACGAAAATGAGACCGCTACTGCATTCATCGCACGAGTTAAAGATCTGAAAGACGTATTGGGAGACATCGAAGAGAAGGTGTCTGATTCCGATCTCGTCACAATCACGCTAAATGGGATGAGGGATGAATACAAAATGTTCATCACTGGATTGGCGGCAAGGGAGAAAACTCCTACATTCGAAGAATTGACAGGGATCTTGCTGTAAGGAGAAGAGCGGTGGCAGAATTTGAAACTGCAGAGCGATGATCTTGCTTTGATGGCGAAATGGCGACACTTCAGAGGGAAGCTACCACAGCAGCAATCACAGTCACAACAGCAACAGCAACAGAGAGGAGGAGGTACATCGCAAAAGAGACCGTATAGAGGTATGTCTACAAATAATGCTTTAAGAAGATGTTATTATTGTGGGAAAGCGGGTCATATACATATTTAATGCCTTAAGAAGCAGGCAGATGATGCAAAGAAAAATCAAGCAAAGCACAGAGGATACTTTGTTGAAGAAGATGAAGATCTCAACCACGAATTTCGACTGTTCACAGCGGACTGTGCCCTTTCAGCATCTAATGAGGACGACATCTGGTATGTTGATTCTGGTGCTTCCTCTCACATGACAGGTAAGAAGGAATGTTTTGAAACTCTTGAAGAAAGTTCATATGGATCAAAAATTTATTTAGGAGATGATAGTGGATACGAGATCAAAGGGTATGGGGATATTCCAGTAAAGTTACCAAATGGTGACATTACTCGTCTTAAAAATGTTTTATATGTACCCGGGATTAAGAAAAATTTGATATCTGTATCCATGATAATTGATCAGGATATGCAAGTTGAATTCTTCAAGACTCATTGTGTCATAAAGGATTGAAGGAAAGAGATTGTTGCAACATGCATGCATGTAGGGAGCCTGTACAGACTAGATGTAAAAAGTATGCCACAACAAGCCATGGTTGCAGCTGGATCGAAAGCCGAAAAACTATGGCATTAGAGATTCAGTCATCTGAATTTGCAGGACCTCATGTTATTACAAAGAAAAGGTATGGTCGAGGGACTCCCTGTTTTTCACAGGATTCAGTTAAATTGTGATGGATGTGCCTTAAGAAAAATGCATAGAGAAGAGTTTCATGTGCATGATAGAAGGAAGGAAAGAGATATCCTAGAACTAGTGCATATTGATATATGTGGACCTATGCAGACGAGGTCGCTAGGTGGTGCATATTACTTTATTTTATTTACTGATGATTGCACTAGATACTCATGGGTTTATTTTCTGAGTAAAAAGAGTCAGACTTTCCAGTACTTTATAGAATTTAAAACCTTGGTGGAAAAACAGTTAGGAAAAAGCATAAAAATTCTCTACTCAAATCAAGGGGGAGAATACAGGTTAGGGGAATTCATGAAATTCTGCAGATCTCATGGGATTGTTCAGCAGTTTACAGTGCCTCACACACCATAGCAGAATGGAGTGGCAGAGCGCAAGAACAGAAATTTAGTGGAGTGCGCAAGGAGTATGTTACAAGGTAAGGGTCTATCTAATAGTTTTTGGGCAGAAGCTGTTAACACTACTGTCTATTTAAAGAACAAAATTCCTACCAAATGTCTTGGCTTCAAAACCCCCTTTGAAGCATTATATGGACTCAAACCAGCAGTGAATCATTTGAGAGTACTTGGGTCAAAAGCCTTTTCCCATATACCCAAAGCTGGTAGGAAGAAGTTAGACCCTAAAGCCATCAAATGCATCTTTGTAGGATATGGCACTGAATTTAAAGCATATAAGTTATTCAATCCTGAGTCTCATAAGATATTTGCACGCAGGGATGTAGTATTTCATGAACAGGTTCAAGAAGGAAAGGATGACAGTGATGATGATTGGCACATTCCATTATTGTTGGAGGAAAGCATCGAGGATGAACGAGAGCAGGAGTAGAAAGAAGAGCAGGAAGAAGGTGATATAATCAATAATGTGAGCCCGAATAATTCTGAAGCAAACAAATTTGAGGTAAGTCCCCTACCAAGGAGATCAGGTAGGAAGACTCAAATACCATCCTGATTGAAAGACTATGCTTTGATGTCAAGCATTTTAAACATTGTAGAACCCACAAATTATAAAGAAGCAAGTCAATCAGAGGCATGGAGGGCTACAATGAATGAAGAGATTGAATCTATTATTAGAAATAACACTTGGGATTTAGTTGAACTGCCTAAAGGTAAAACACCCATAGGATGTAAATGGTTGTATAAACCTAAAATGAATGCAAATGGAAGCATAGAAAAACTAAAATCTAGACTAGTTTCAAAGGGGTATTCACAGCAAGAGGGAATAGATTTTGATGATACCTTTGCTCCTGTAGCAAAATTAAACACCATCAAAATGCTTATTTCTTCAGCAACAAAACACAATTGGGAGCTACACCAGCTAGATGTTAAGTCTGCATTTTTAAATGGTGAGTTGAAAGAAGAAATTTATTTAGTACATCCTGAAGGGTTTGTTAAGAAGGGGCAGGAACATCTTGTTTCCAGATTGAAAAAGGCACTATATGGCTTAAAACAAGCACCCAGGTCATGGTATGAAAAGATTGATTCTTTATTTTTATAGCATGGTTTTCATAAGAGCATGAATGACCCAAATTTGTATACCAAGTACAATAAACAGGGGCAGATTATTTTGATTTCTTTGTATGTGGATGACATGATTATAACAAGCAATGCAGATATTTGATCAAAGAAATCAAACGGCTAATGGCACAAGTTTTTGAAATGAAAGATCTCGGAAGTCTCCATTACTGTTTGGGATTGGAAGTATGGAGAGATATTGGACAGACTTTTCTTACTCAAGGAAAGTATGCCAGAAGTCTGCTGGAAAAATTCAGCATGGAACAGTGTAGGTCAGCAGCAACACCATTGCAGCAGAATCTGAAGTTGAGTAGTGACGATGGCACTAAGGAGATGGATGCCACTATGTACAGACAGCTAGTTGGGAGTTTGATATATCTCACAACAACTAGACCAGACTTGGCATACTCTGTTAGTGTGTTGAGCCAGTTTATGTCTAAACCACTTGAAAGTCATTGGGTTGCAGCAAAAAGTGTGTTGAGGTATCTTTGTGGTACTAGTAATTATGGTATTTTATACACTAACACATCTGATGTTACTCTAGCAGGTTTTTCAGATTCAGATTGTGCAGGTAACCTGGATGATCAAAGGTCTATCACAGGTTACGCATTTAGCATAGGATCCGAGGTCATAGCATGGAGCAGCAAAAAGCAAAGTACTGTAGCCTTATCTTCATGTGAAGCTGAGTACCAAGCATTGTGTGCAGCCACATGTGACGTGATCTGGTTGAGAAGGCTTCTCAATGATGCAGGAGAAGAATAGAAAAAAATCAACTTCCATTAAAAGCGACAACTAGAGCACCATTAAACTAGCATACAATCCAGTGTTTCATAAAAACACCAAACATATTGACACTCGGTTCCATTTTGTTAGAGAGAAACTACAGTCAAAAGAACTCTTTGTTGAATATTGTAAAACTTGTGACAATATGGTTGATATTTTTACTAAGCCTCTTGCACGTGTAAAGTTTGAATTGTTTAGAGGGATGTTAGGAGTTCGGGATAATCATTTCTCCATTAAGGGGGGGAGTTGGAAATAATTATATTATTTGTCTATTAATGGAGAAATGGTTACATAGTTGTAACATATCTCCTTAGTTTAGGATTTGTTCCTAGAATATAGGAGTCTGTTTACCACTTCTTGATTTCTTGTGATGTACTTAAAGATGTATTCTCTGATTAATGAATGTAGATTGATCTCTCCGTTTGAGTGTAGTCTCCAGGTGCAGTACTCACCTGTGAGCTACAACTCCTTCTTTCCAATTCTGTGTATATTTTATCTAAAACTTGTAATTTCGATATAAAAATTATATTGCCAAAATCCAATATGTAAATTTCAACATAAATTATATTGCGAAAATCCAATGTATATAATTTCATACATGTTTAAGTGAACCTAATAGTTAAGAACGTGTGTTTCCTTTTAAAAAATCACAAGTTCAAAACTTAGAAAGACAGAATATATATGCCTTATTAAACTTAGTCATCAAATAATTATTATACCATTACACTCAATTAATTGTTATACCATTTATTTTTCCCAACACAAAAATAACAAGTACATGTTCATTTTCATAGGCTAAACTAACCATTTCGAATGTCATAATTCGTTTGCTATTTTTTAACGTACTTTGCATCGAGATTCCACATTGTAGGTTTGTTACTAGCTTTCCCTAAATGATAAAAATGCTTTGTGCATATATTAACATTTTGAATAGTTAAAAAAAATTAAGTAATTAATTAAGAAACAAATATTTATTTTAATTAAGATTTTTGATAATAAGAAATTTATTATTCAAAATGTTTCAATGTTTAATAAATTTGAATTAAGAGAGGTAAGCTTAGGGTTATTTCTTTTAAATATTTATTATTTGAGTATATTTTTGATATAAAAGTTTATTATAAATAAATAATTTGGAATTAAATAGATATAAAAAGTACTATTTAATTTAGAAATTTAAACATTATAATGTTGGTGATGAAAAAAACATATTTTGATCAAGGTATGACTTATTTGTAAACGTTAAAAAATGTTGCAACACGATATTTATTTTAATTTAAAAATAAATTTAAATTAAACTTAAACATTATAATGTTGGGCATAAAAATGACATATTTTGATTAAGGTAGGAATTATTTATAAAAGTTTAAAAAATGTTATAACGTAATGTTTATTTTAATTTAAAAATAATTTTAAATTGAATTTCCAAATATACCTTGTTGCATATAACTTGTAATCTTTTTAAATTTCCTCAATTCTCTAAATTGATAAGTGATGCACACCCAGGCCCTTTCTGAGATGAGGTTGATATAAAAACACAACAAGTAAACACTCAATGACAAACTAGACCATATATTCTTTTTGGTCAATAAGATTTCTAAAACCCTAAGGCTACTTCTACATCAAACTTCGTTGATTAATTAGTAAGCATAATGCTTATAGATAAGATTTATAAAACCCTAAGGCTACTTCTACATCAAACTTCGTTGATTAATTAGTAAGCATAATGCTTATAGAGAAATTCGTTGATTAATTAGTAAGCATAATGCTTATAGGGAACTTCGTTGATTAATTAGTAAGCATAATGCTTATAGGGTTGATCATCAACCATTATTATATCATGATTTGGTTGTAATTGATTAATTAGTAAACATAATGCTTATAGGGTTTATGATCGACAGTTATTGTATCATTTTGTGGTCTTAATTAATTGTTACTGATTGTATTGGCTAAGATATATCTAGTCTAGTATGCTTGCTCCACTTGATTCAACTTCCAAGAGTCTTTCATTAGGTACACATGATTTCCCTTCAGGAAGCACATGTTTGATACATACTTTCCTTTCATGTAAGGTGTGTATAAATTCTAAAAATTTCATAATTTAAAATATGCATTAATTGTTGACTCCAATGTATGAATTATGGGTTTCTTACCATTGTAAAGACCTACTTTCCATTTCCAGTGAACTTCACTAACTTTTAAAAATATAAATAATATTCATATGTTAGATAAAAGACCATTAACTATTTTGATACCCACTAACATTGTAATCTTACAATTACTTTTTGCAAAACAGACAGATATTAAATAACAATTACGCTTGTTTTAATATTAATATTACATAAAAATATTGATATTAGACTTAGTCAAGTAAAATTTATTAACTTTTTCTATATTTATTTTATATAAAAAATTATGCTCATATATTTATTTAAAAGCTTGTAACAAGAGACTTTATATAATGAATTTCTTCTATATCCGATATAAAATTATTTGTAAATTTTAATTTAAAAAAATGGTTGATGTTATTATAAATAAAATATTATAATGGTCATATTAGGTAAACTAATTTGATATTCCACATATATATATTTTAGTATTCAATAGGTATATAATTCTTTCTATGTTTATTATTAAATTAATATTTTACATTTTTTTTTTTTTAAATCAACACTTAAAAGTCATTTAAAAATTAATTTTGTTTTTATAATTAAAACATTTCAATGATATTTTTTTAATATATATAAGATATGTAATTCATTTCATTATTATTAACATAGATTTAACTATTAAAATTTATATATATAATTTGAACTTCAAATATGACTAAAGTCAGTAAAAACCTTTTCAAAAATAGGAAACTTGAGCATAAAACTAGTTATGCTAATATGAATAAAAATGAAAGTTATGATAAGATACTAGTGTATAGGGTTTTAATAGTGAGAGATTGGGATGCCAAACATCTCATGAGAAACTTATATTCCTAGAAATTCTTTACTTGATGTTAATTAAAAATTAGTAATAAAAACTAACTTATTATTTTGTAATAGATTAAATTCATTATATTAAATTATGATTTACTTTATTAAAATAAAGAATTAGTATGGTAAAGGGAGAAATGAATTAAGAAATAGAAATTAAAAAAAAAAAAATCTAAGCCATCATTATTTCACAGAAACATGGTAAAAAATATGTAATGGTTGGAAATATTGTTATATTTAAAGGAGAAGGATAAATCATTATAATGATCAATTTTAATAAATCAAAATACTTTAATGCATATACAATGTTAATTATATTAGAAATATAATAATATATTAAATATGCATGGAAACTTTATGAATAAACCAACAAACTTATTTATATGAATGTTCTTATAAGCACTAACGTATTATTACAATAATTTAGTAACACCAATGCAAAGAAGACACAAATCCCCTGAAATAATTTATGAGCACCAACCAGACCAAGACACAAGTTCCCTGGAATGATTTAGTGATACCAACCAATATTATATAGATAGATTTCTCTCTAATTCAATTTGTCTTTCCTCAAGGTTTCTTTTTCTTCTACATGTCACTCCTTAATCTGCATCTCCAACTCCATTATATCCAAAGTTCTTATATGTTGCTCCTCAATTTTGAACATATCTCCTACTCAATACCTGCATATTATATCATCTTATCTGTTCAAAATTCATTCTAAAACTCTTCCTCAATCACATATATTCCATAGATTTCATTCCATACTTCCTCTCAAATTTGGTGACATAAAACCTTGTTTGGATTCTCTGTCTTTTTTACTCTTCACACACCAAAAACATAATTGTATTCCTTCCACACAATCACGGAATCACTTCCTAGCCTCCCTTCAAACATATTTAGCTTATTTATACTTAACTAAGTCAACAAATTAATCACAGTGCCAACACTCCATGGAAAACCAATCCAGACAACCTAGATCATTATTTTATTTTTACTGTTGTAAATTTGGTATGAATAACATTCATAAGTCCTGTTTCCTTGGCTCCTTGGCTCCTAAGGCGATTGATTTTAGACTTTAAAAACCTTATGATCATTTAATGAGAGCACAATCACTTTGTCGACATAGCTTGTATTTAAGGATCTAGGTTCAAAGATGCCTAGAATACTATTTCTCTCTCTTCTCCATTGAGTGCTTACCATTATGCCACTCATGATATAGAGTTAGAACTATAGGCCTAGACATTCTTTCCAACTTATCCAAGTCCTATAAGGTTGGATGTATGGATGCTTTGCACACTCCCAGGTGCCCAAGGCTCGGTATGGGCCCACAAAACTAACCTCCATTCACTTGGAAGTTTTTGATTGAGCCCCTTAACTACTCTTGAATCTAGTGATCTAGATATCAGGGTATGTGTAAGGGATGTCTAATTCAATAATTAATATTTAAACTAAATATAAATATAGCCTTTCTCTTGTATGCCAAATTAATTTTACACTTCAAAGCCATACAAAATTGTCTTCTGGTACAAATATTCCTAAGACCTCTAGGTTCTCCATGTCAATCCAAAGTGGACCAACCATGAACCACTACATGTTACTTCTTCCACCTCATCAATTTCATTTTTACACTACCAAAGACCTTGAATTTCATAGCCAAAAATTCACTCTGGTGCTCGATGCCCTAGTACTCAAGGAGGAACCCACCATAGTTATTCCACTTTCCATGTCACAGACCATGTTTTATACTATGACAAATAAGCACTTTCCATGTGTCTATAGTATCACATGTACCTTCCATGGGTCACCTACCAAATGTCCATTTGCTGGGCAAAATTGCCAAATCTACATGCCACTTGTCACTTGTTGTAGTTTCCATATCATCACACTTTCCACCTATCATCCATGTGGACTTGCCATGCCATTCCAACTTGGGGTTTTTATTATTATGATATAATAAATCTTACTTAATCCTCTCCATTAACCACCTAGTCAGATTTATTTATCATTAAATATGGATTAGTGGTTTGGTGAAAGAATGGAGCTAGGTTACACTTTTTTGCAAAAGAGGGCACATTTGGGTGGGAAAAATAACTTATCCCGAAAAATATGAATCTATTTATTGAAGAAGAAGGACAAATTATTCAAATGTTTCCACTCTTTCAAAGCCTTGGTTGAAACCAAGCAGGGAAGAAGATCAAAATATTAAGGAACGATAATGGGACTGAATATGAAACAAATGAATTCAATGACTATTGTAGAGAAGTTGGAATTAAGAGGGAGAACACTATTGCATATACCCCTAACCAAAGTGGAGTTGTTGAAAGGAAGAATTGAACATCATAGAAGCTACTTGTGCCATGCTTCATGACCAAGGCCTACCGAAGTTCTTATGGGAAGAAGCTACAAACATTGTCGTATATGTTCAAAATAGATTCCCACATCAAGCATTGGACTTCAATACACCCAAAGATGTTTTCACCGGTAAGAAACCTGATGTTTCTCATTTTAGAATGTTTTTTTGTCTCATTTATTTTCATGTGCTGAAAGAAAAAAGAAACAAGCTAGATGCACCTGGGAAGAAAGGAACATTTGTAGGCTACAGTGAAACTTCAAAGGCATATAGAATCTATGTTCTCAGTCAAAGAGAAGTTTACATAACTCATGATGTCACCTTCGATGGATATTTTTCCCTTGGAAAATTCAAATATCTTCCTATCCCAAGGAAGGATAAGGATAATGATGCAGGAAATAAGGATGAATCTCCGACAGATGAACTGATGCCCGATGTTGAAGGCCGGATGGATCCCATTGATCCACCTCCTGGAGAACCCTCTACCTCAAGGAAAATGACTTTGTGGCTCAAATATACCCTCAAATATGTTGAAATACATGTGTCACCAATGGGGACATTTTGTGAAAAAAAAATCCAAACAGGTACCAAGGGTACTTAACTTCTATGAGCACCATTGTTCAAGCTAAGCCATGTACGTTCAAAGAATTCGTGAAGCACTAAGTATGGAAGGATGTGATGAATGAGGAATATGAATTGATCATGAATAATGATGTCTAGTATGTGGTTCCTAGACCCAAGGACAAGTCAGTGGTCACTTCAAAATGGTTGTACAAAACAAAACATGGAGCTAATGGGAGCGTTGAAAAGTTCAAGGCCAATTTCGTTGCTCGTGGATTCTCTCAAAAGGAAGGAGTGGACTATGATAAGATATTTGCACCAATTTACCGATACACCACTATCTGATCCATCATTGTTGTTTTCGCCTCTCAAGGATGGAGCTTACACCAAATGGATGTCAAAACTACTTTCTTTCATGGCTCGCTTAAGGAGGGATTCTATGTAGAGTAACTCGAGGGGTTTGAAGTTCAAGATCAAAAGACACATGTATGTAGGTTGAAGAAAGACCTATATGGGTTCAATCAATCCCCTAGGGCTTGGTATGAGAGGATTCATAGCTATCTTATGAAGCTAGGATTTACAAGGAGTGAAGTTGACCCAAACCTGTACTTCAAGGTTGAAACTGACAGACCTCTCATTCTTGTACTTTATGTGGATGATCTCTTTTTAATAGGTGTAGAACCTCTCATTTATCAATGCGAGAGGGAGTTGGCTTCTAAATTCGAGATGAATCTAGGGTTGATGCACTAATTCCTAGGCTTGGAGGTCTGGGAAAATCCGGGAGAGATTTTCCTTTCTCAAGGAAAATACATTTTGAAGCTACTCGAGAGATGTAGGATGATGGAATGCAAGTATGTGTCTACTCCGATAGAGCTCAGCTTCAAGAAGCTATGTGGAAGTGATGTTGGGCCTGATTTAGCAAATAATTCTGAGTATCGACAACTCGTGGGGGCCCTGATGTTCTTGGTAAAATCCCATCCCGACATATGCTTCAATGTGAATGCATTGAGTCAATTTATGGTCGAGCCTCATCACATAGATTGGATTGATGCCAAGAATCTCTTGAGATATATCTAGGGCATAATAAACTATGGTTTTAGATACACGGCCAAGAATTTGAGGCTACATCGATATACTGATGGTGACTGGGCTGGAATTGTGGTGTATTGTAAGAGCACATCTGGATGTTTCTTCTCATTGGGATATTCTTCAATATCCTAGATGAGCAAGAATAAAAAATCAGTTGCTTTAAGCACCGCCGAGGCTGAATACATTGTTGCTAGTCTAGCCTGTTGTGAATTTATTTGGTTGAGTAAAATATTTAGTGATCTATTTGAGCATGTGTTGGATACCATCGTGATCTACTACAACAACCAAAGTGGGATTCATCTTTTAAATAACCTTGTGTTCCACGACCGCTCCAAGTATATTGATATCAGGGACCAATTTATCTAGAATATGGTACAGCAGGGAGAAATAAGGCTCCAACACATCAAGACTAATGAGAAGGTCACATACATTCTATGAAGCCCTTAGGGAAGGTAAAATTCTTAGCCTTTCATAAGAAAATTGGAGTCATGGAAATACCCTACGATGAGGGTACCACATGAGTTGGACACTCAGCTCTGGGAGCTCATGGGGGATTTGGGTACTTCTTGGAGCTATGAGCGACCATAGGGTGAGTGGTTCACCTTCACCTAGTGGTGTTTTATGTATATGGTGAGTGGTTCACCTTCCAACATGATACCCCATTATGGTTGACATGTGTGTAGGGTGAGTGGTTCACCTTCCCCTAGGATTTCAAACACATGTATGTACAGTGAATGGTTCACCTTCCCCTAGTGGTGAGATATGTATATGGTGAGTGGTTCACCTTCCAACGTGATACCCCATTATGGTTGACATGTGTGTAGGGTGAGTGGTTCACCTTCCCCTAGGATTTCAAACACATGTATGTACGATGAATGGTTCACCTTCCTCTAGGATTTCGGACACATGTATGTAGGGTGAATGGTTCACCTTCCCCTACGATTGACATATGCATAGGATGAGTGATTCACCTTCTCCTATGGCATATGAGCAAGATGAGAATTTCAACTTCTCCTGTTGATGCCCTAGCATACATCCTAACCATGTAGTCTGGGACTTATGGGAAGTAACTCTCATCTGGCCAATGAGTTTGGAAACGTACATAGGTACCGTAACACTACCAATGGATGCATCATGTACTCTTGTACTCCATATATCTAGGATGCATGGTGTTCAATAACTTAATTTGGGATCAATTAAGGTTCTACCTCTAGATTGACTTTTTTCAGTGGAGAGTGGCAAGGTCTTGTGACTCGCACTTGATCAATTCTTCTTCATTATTAATTCATGGTTCAACAAATCCGAATAGAGAAGAGATGAAAAAGATGGTACATAATGACAGTTTGGCATGATGATCAATGATAGTCATTGGATTGGCAAGTGGAATTCTCCCTAGTTGAGAGGGAGTGTTATAATTGGAAACTAGGGCCAAATTCCACCTTAGAACAACTCATTTGATGTAGATGATGATTGCATTAAATTTCTATTTTCGAGAGGACAAAAATTGATCTAAATTCATCTCATTTGGACAAGCATAAATGTGGTTTTTAATTTATTCCCACACATGTGCAAATCGTTCAGTCGACCTCAACAAAATGTAGGCTCGTGAAGCCTAATGGATGTGTCTCTTCACCCAAAACTAATTGTATAAATAGAAGTGACCTCTCACCTCATTTGGACATCCATATCTCACACATTCTTCTCTCTCTCTTCATCAGATTGGTTCATACAACTTTGTTAGCTTCTCTCTCTCACACATGTATGGCAGTAGGACGATTTTTATGGGACATAAATAACAAGCCAAGTTATTCTTGACCAAGTTGTACTACACTTTAAGGGTCAAAATTACAATTATGTGAGGCCGCATTCCTGGGCACAAAAATCAAGAATTTCTGGGCTAGTTGACCTGCGTTGAATTCAGGGTTGATTGTTGTTCGACTGCAAAAAATTACAATAGGTTTTCTCTCTCCTTTGACCAATTTTAACTAAGTTGTTTTGGGTTGAAATTTACCTCCTGATTATTATGAGTGTTACACAGCAGTTTGTCACTGTCCTTGTACTCCCTGTTCCTTGATCCTGGAGGACCCATACAGTGACCCTTGTGTACTTTCCAATCATGGAATACATAACCCTGAACCACACTTTGCCTGCCAATTCATCTCCCTTTACAACTTTTCTAGAAGATCTCTATAAAGACCTGGTTTTCAAGGTCGGCTCTTTCTCTCAGTGTCTAACCCGCTCCGATAGCAGATATTTAAACTAATACCTGTGTCGATCGACGCTTTTTCTTAATGTCTGACCCACACCAATCCTCTTTTGGAAAGTTTTTTAAATATAAATGAAGCTTCCATGACTAGGAGCTTCACGAAGCGGAGAGCTGGAAGTTTGTTTTGAGGATATGGCTAAGGAATTCCCTTTTGGGCTTCTTGTTCCCATAAAATAGGAACTACTCCAAAGGATAAGCTTTTTTTCCCATTATTTGAGGGCCCATATCCTCCTCCTCCATTTTTATATAAGTAGACCTTTTTCACCTCTACTATCCTAGCGAGCTAGCTAGTTAGAAGCGACAATCATAGAGAGAAGAATAAATTATAGCTTCAAGAGAATAGAGCAGAGTGTGATTCTTTTTGTGTGTTAGAACATAGTGAGATCTTGGACCTTTGTGTATGAGGGTGTCACAAACGTGCTTAGATACGGACCTGCCGAAGGAGAGCCTCAACATCAAGGCTTGGTTATAAGCTCCCCTTGTATTTAACATAATAAAATGTAGCTGATGTTTATCTTCCAATCTTTTTTACATTTATAATGATATTTCTAGAATTCCTTGATCAGTTAGAAAGGTTGTAATTATTTTATGTTTGTCGTGATTTTACACTTGTCGTGGTGTCTTGATTGTCTGTACATATAATCGAACGTTGGTAGCAGCGTGTATCGAACTTGAGAAGAGCAACGCATCAAGAAGCTTCGGTGGAAGACGACAACATAACATCAGAACAAGGTAGGTCATCTTCCTTGCTTTGAATTTCATTTACAATCTAGGAAGGTAGATGTTAGTATGTTCTTGTAGTTTCTAGACCCACCCTAGGGCTAGAGGGGTCACCTCTGTCCGTAGAGGGGATTTGCCTGCACAACAAATTGGTGACTCCGTTGGGGAGATTCCTTTGATTTTTTCACTCTTTGAGGTCTTATTCATTCGAAGAATTTATTTGAACAACAATTTCCCTATTTACTCCTATGTTTTTCATCAATTACAATCTTTTAGATTTTGCTTGAAGTAATAAGTCTGGTCCTAGTTAGGGGAAACTCTTTGTTTTATTTTTATTTTTCAAAAATTGGCGATTTTATTTGTCTGGCAGTCACATCGATTAGGCCAATTGGCGCTAGTTTTCAGTTATAAAGTCATGTCAATCAGGCTCTTGGCGCTAGTTTCAGCGCAAAAGTCATGCCAATTCCAGTGTGTGTAGAAAATTAAGGTTTTTTCCCTAAGTCTTTGAACAATGTGTCTTGCCCTTCCGATCATTTTCTCAGTATGACTTACATTTTCTCCCCTTGACTCAAGTTGGTTTGATTGGCTCATTGGATTGGTTTTTGGTTTTTTTTTTGTCCTTTCTATTGGGACGTGCATCCTAATACCCTAGGTTTCTCTAAGATTTTGCATCGATTCCCTGGTTCCATGCTCCGCAGGACATTTCCCTACTGATTGAGTTAGTCTATTTGCTTGGTGAGCCATCTCTAGTTGATTTCCTTTTTATTTTTGGTTGATTGAGTGATCAAGTCTCAAGTGTGTTTCCAAATTCATTTGATCTACTTGTTCACTTGTGAGAATAGATTACATTTCTCATTGTTCAATTGAAAATTCTTCTTTCTATTATTGCTTGATGTAAAAGGGAAAGAATGACTTGTTTTGGGCCCACGCTTCGGACGTCCTCTTTCTGCTTGAAATCATATGTCTTTTAGCCTTTTAAATAATTTCGTTACAAAGTGTTCAAAACAAGATTGTATTCTTAATGGTTGGTTGCATCCCTTTTGCGTTCAGAAAAATTGCATTCTTTTAGTTTTCATCTCGACGTTTGCTTTTCATTAAAATACATTAGATCAAGTTGCATTGAAATGTCACGTTTGAAATTTATCATTGAACTTAGATTACATTGTTTAATGATTGAAAACTAAAAGTCACATGGAGTTCATTCTCTTTCATTAAAAGCATGCATTAAGTAGATTCTCATTTCATCAAAAAATGCATTGAGTGCATTCTTATTCATTTAAAAGAAAAACGAAATTGTGCATAGATTACAATTGCATAGTTTTCAAAAAGAGGATTTTGCATAGATTACATTGCCTAATTCACATCATTGAATTTTTTAGATTACTTTTGGATAGTGAAGGTCATCTAGTTAGGAAATTTTTTTCATTTGTAGTATTACTGTTTGTTGCATCATTGTTTGAGACTCTTCCCTTAACTAGATAGTATTCATCAAATTGAAATAGTTATTTTCTCATATAGCTTCATATATAATTTTTCAGATGACAATGGTAGGGCCTTGGAATTGAAACCTAATTCAAGATAAATTGTTCAAAGTAACTCAATCAACCTAAGGAAGCATTAAAAATTAACGTTCACACTTAGAGGTCTAGGATGTGTTCTAGCGTCATTAAACCTAGAAATTTCGCTCGCCATCTGGCATTATATAGTGCTAGTACGGACTTGTGCTCCCCATACCGTCACGTATATAAAGGGAGACCCCTATAGGTTGCAATCCTTTCTCCATAGGAAGTCGAGTCTGCTTCCTTGTAGTCGTGATACACCGAACACAACATTCGAGGAGATTTGCTGTCATACATCAAGTCCTTAGTCATTTCTCTTTCATTTGATCACCAAGGTGTATACTACAATTCACAATTACCTGGTCAACCTCTTGCCTAGATTCCCTGAGTAGTCATTTTGATCTTTCCGTGACTTTAAATTTGAAAATATCATCGAGCATGTGTCCTTTCGAGCTTGTTCAAACTGAAAGTGACTAGAGTCACCTTTTATCCTTTTCTTGACTCTTAAAACATGAAAAGGCAAAGTTTTGTTCAATGTATTAAAAATGACTACCCATGAAATATTTCTGGTTAAAGTTATATTCCTTAGTGATTATTTAGGGTTGATTCTAATGGCGATGTTTCTCCCCTCAGATGGGAATCATGGTCCTTTTCCTTTGTTCGAGAATTTTGGTGCCCCGTATATGGCAACATTGTCCCTCTCGAGATTAACCATTGGTCTGTCGGTTTGGTTATTTTCAACCCCTGTGGTTTTGAACATCCAAACAGTTTCTCAACCAAGTTCTCCTCCACTTGAACCATGTCAACCCCATGTTGATCCTAAGGTTGACCCCTTACCTTCTTCGCCTGTTTCTTCACCTCGTTCTTCCTCTTCGCCTAGTGAAACTCCAGATTCTAGTAACCAAGTGGCTAAGAAGAATAAGAAGAAGTTGAAGAAGAATAAGGAAAATAATCTACGGAGGGAATCAGCAAATGTTGCTACCCATGCAGCTAATATCAAGAAACCTCCCACTCCATCTCGCAGAGTTAAATTCCCTTGCAAGCTCTGTGAGGGTGACCACCTTTCGTGATTGCCTTGATATTCAAAAGGTGCTAGAAGTGTGTTATGTTGGCCCGATTCATCCTTCATCATCAACCTCAGGACATCATGCTGATGATGAGCCTTTAGCTAAAGATAATGAGACTCATAAGAAACAGGGTAAGATAAAATTTCCTTGTAGGTTGTGTGAAGGGAACCATCCCATTCACCTCTGTCCTTATATGGATGAAGCTTCTAAAGTATTTGATATACTTTCGGCTTCTAATTCCTGTCTTCCCGTTGGTTACTGGATGTTTTCTTCGAGTCCTCTGATAGTTGATAAAGTCATTGATCGGGATTCATCTCCAGTCAATTCAACTCTCTCTGAAATTCAGTCTCCCGAGTCCATTCCCGACCAATCATTGGTTGAGAAAAAGGTCGACCTAATTCCATCTACAGTTCATCAGGTCTTTTCTGTCGAGAGTGGATCTCATCCTAGTCAGGTTCTTTTTGTTTCCTCTGATTCCCCAGGATCGGAGGGCGATCCTCTTGTTTCTGTGATCTAGGAGGGTGATCCTCTGGCTGCTCTCAACACAGTTCCAGAAAGTGATCCTCTTACTCTCATTCCTAGAGTTCAAAAGGATGGTCTTTCTACTCTCGTAACGCAAGGGGATAATCCTCTTATTCCTATGGCACCCCCTCCATGTAGTTTGGTCACTTCCTTTGATTGGAGTTGATTTAGGAGATACCATCTTCATTCTTATGTGCCCTTTGAGATCACTGTACAGGCCTACAATATGGTCATACTGGGAAAAATCATAGATGAAGGCGCCTCGGTTAGTATTATGTCTTCAACTACATGGAAAGCTTTGGGTTCTCCATAATGTGTGCCTATTACTCAGAACTTGTTGGATTTCAATAGAGGAAAAATTCAACCATTAGGGATCCTTCTGAAGTTTCTTATTACTTTGGGAGGGAAAACCATCTATATAGATGTAATGGTGGTACAAGACCCCTTGGATTTTAATTTACTCCTCGGGCGTGACTATGCTTATGCCATGGGTGCACTTGTCTCTTCCCTCTTTCGTGTGATCTGTTTTCCACATGAAGGTCGAATTGTGACCATTTATAAGCTTTCATTCATTGGTCATAATTTGGCTCTCGGTCCACCATCATCCCTTCCTGGTTCTTACCTGCTGGTGGTGTTATCTCCGCCATTGTGCACCGTGTTTTGGGGGCATTGGGTCCCGACTTCCAAGATGTTTTCCTCCCGTCAGATGAGAAGCTCTTGGAAGCCATGACTTCTTATTCATCATGATCAAGTATTCGGAGCATAGTTCATTTTCTTATGTCAAGCTCCTTAAAAAATGAAACAAGCTTCTTTGGGAGCATAGTTCATTTTCTTGTGTCAAGCTCCTTAAAAAATGAAACAAGCTCTTGACGGAGCAGAGTTCCTTTTCTTGTGTCAAGCTTCTTAAGAAATGAAACACGCTCTTATGAGAACAGTTCATTTACTATGTCAACCTCATTAAAAAATGAAACAAGGTGTCATGAGGATAGTTCTGCTACTGTGTCAACATCGTTAAAAAATGAAACATGTTCCCTTTGCAATTCGAGATTTTGATTAGATCTCGTAAAATCCTAGTCAAGTATTTCTCTTGATCTCATAATTGAACCTTCATTCCATCCACCTTCTAGTAACTAGCAGTATTCTCTGTTGAATGCCATGAATATGGGGGCATGTACCTCGAATTGAGTCATCATGCTAGGGGCAAGTGAATTTATTCCAAGCATAGTTTGTTTCCATTTCAAGCTTGTGTAAAAATGAAACCAGTTTGAAGCATAGTTTGTTTCAGTTTCAAGCTTGTGTAAAAATGAAACCATTCTTATTTCACCTCTCGTGATTGCCATTTTATCAATTTGTTTTGCCAGATGAGCCCTAATTTTCTCATTACATCATTACCATCTGCTCGGCCGATCATATGCCCTCACTTGATTTTTTTACCCATTCCTAAGGAACCGCTGCAACGAGTGGTCTTGTTAGCCAGCCTCTTGACCTTTACTTTTTCTGAGCAGTTCCACCATCACCAGAACCAGTTGCTACCCTTAATACCACTCGTTCCTCCAAGAGGAGTCAACTTTCAGCTCTTTTCTGACTCTCAAAACATGAAAATATTTTCGATCTCTTGTCATTTTGAACTCGTTAAAGGCTGCGAAATTTCGTTTACCCAGTATATGTTTACCCCTTTTTCGAGCTGGGATAAAATATTTACAAAAAAGGAATACCTTATCCAATCGCAACTAAGAGGTTCTCTCATATTTTGTTTTCTACCTTTTCAGGTATGAGGGATTATTTATGAAAAGGGCCTTTTGGAGTTTTCTTTTTGCCCCTTTTCAAAATCTCTAAATATGAAAAGATGTCAAGCTTCACCTTTGTCGGGCTCGTAAAAAATTTTACGACATTGGGTCCGTCATCATGACGATCACTGAGTTACTTCTTCCTAGGGCTTGTAAAATGTACTAGGAAGGATTTTTCCAAAGTAAAAACTTATATGAAAAGAATATTCTATCCACTTCAAGCTTGTGTAAAAATAAGGAGCTACTCGCCAGAAATGGTGGGGGAAAATGGAAGTTATTCATCAGTTGTGTCGGCAATATATCACTCTTGAACATGACAGTTATCTGTAGTTTGTGTCGAGTTGGGATATCTTCACTCTATCACTTTGCCTCCATGGGTTTGGGAAATTCGTTTTCCTCTCATTCGATTAACAACCTTATCAACATGACCTCTAATCCTATTTGAGTCAAATGCTGCCAAATTCCAGAGTCGTGTCGCTGATATGTTCAAGATAAAATCCTTTTGCAGTTTGTACATTCCCTAAACCTCTGTTTCAGTCTTGATTAACACTCATATCAAATTCTCTATTTCGTGTCGATGATGTGGGATTCGTTATCACCCTCCTTCGACGGATCGCTTCTTGTCGACTTCAGCTCATTATCTAGGAAGTTGATCTAGAGACTCCCTTCTGGTACCTTAGAGCTTGCATGCCCTAATGGAAAGTTCTTCACATTTGAAGACAGCTTCACGTCATTGGCCTTTGATCGAGTGATTTCGCGGGTGTTCGACTCCAGCTCATTTTTGACATTCCATGGATTGTACTAGCAGTACCTTGAGAACAATTACCATTATTGGTGGTTTCTCTCGCGCCAGTTAACAGTTCACATCATTGACTGGTAATCAGGCGATTTTCCTGCATGTTCGACTTCAGCACATTTATTCGTATGCTTGAAATTGTACTTGATCAGGTCGTGATGGAGCACAAGACCCTGGATTTTATTCTCTAGAGTCTAGGCTGTGAGGCAATATGATTTGTCCATGATTGGATACATGTTTCTTTCAGATGAGTGGCTGCGACCATACCATGAGTCTATATGTGATCATTCTCAGATGGATGGCTGCGACTATACCATGGTTTCTCTTACAGATGGCTATGTCCATACCTTGATCCATGTATTTTCATTAGAGGTATCAATTATTTATATGTATCTATGCTTGATTTGTAGGTCTCTCGACAGCAACGTCTAGTTTGTTGCACGTACTCGTAAATCATTTCACCCCTCATTTGTGTTTGGACGTCATACTTTAGGGGGCATCTGTTACACATAAATTTTTCATTGTCCTTGTACTCCCTGTTCCTTGATCCTGGAGGACCCATACAGTGACCCTTGTGCACTTTCCGAGCATGGAATACATACACCTGAACCAGACTTTATTTTCCAATTCATCTCCCTTTACAAATTTTCTGGAAGATCTCTATAAAGACCTGGTTTTCAAGGTCGGCGCTTTCTCTCAGTCTCCGACTCACGCTCGGATAGTAGAGATTTAAACTAAGACTCGCGTTGATCCGAACTCTTTTTTAATTTCTGACCTGCGTCGATCCTCTTTTGGAAATTTTTTTAAATAGAAATGAAGCTTCCATGACTAGGAGCTTCGCGAAGTGGAGAGTTGGAAGTTTTTTTTGAGGATATGGCCGAGGAATTCCCTTTTGAGCTTCTTGTTCCCATAAAATAGGAACTACTCCAAAGGATAAGCTCTTTTCCCATTATTTGAGGGCCCATATCCTCCTCTGCCATTGTTATATAAGGAGACCTTTTACACCTTTGCTACCCTAGTGAGCTAGCTTCATAGAGAGAGCAAGAAATTATAGCTTAGGGAGAATAGAGCAAAGTGTGATTGTTTTTGTGCCTTAGGAACATAATGAGATTTTGGACCTTTGTGTATGAGGGTGTCACAAACATGCTTGGATATGGACCTGCTGAAGGAGAGCCTCAACATCAAGGCTTGGTTGTAAACTCCCCTTGTCTTTATCATAATAAAATGTAGCTGATGTTTAACTTCCAATCTTGTTTACATTATGATGAGATTTATAGCATTCCTTGATCAATTAGATAGGTTTTAATTGTTTTATGTTTGTCATTATTTTACACTTGTCGTGGTGTCTTGATTTTCTGTACAAATAATCGAACATTGGTAGAAGCATGTATGGAGCTTGAGAAGAGTGATGCATCAAGAAGCTTCAGCAGAAGATGACAACATAGCATCAAAAAAAGGTAGGTCATCTTCCTTGCTCTGAATTTCATTTACAATCTAGGAAGGTAGATGTTAGTATGTTCCTGTAGTTTCTAGACCCACCCTAGGGATAGAGGGATCACCTCGCTCCACAGAGGTTATTTTCCTGCACAACAATGAGTTTGACCAAGGAAGATTGAGCTGATTTGAGAGAGGATTATTGTAATTTTGACTAGCGTTGACTTTCTGGTTAGGGCTAAATTTTTACTACAATTGAATGCAAAATTTGACAACCCTAATTTGACTGTGTATTGGGAAAGTCAATTTTATTTTTGTACTCTCTCTCTATACTAAACTATTGCATAATAATAAGAAGAATTGATCAAAGGGTTTTCCCCACATTAGGGTTTTTCCCTAACATTCCCCAATTTCGGTGCTCTTGTGTCTTGGTTTTCCTTCTGAATTGTATTATGTTCTATCTGCATTTATTGTCAATGTGATTAATGGTTAATGTGATTTCTACTGAAAATAATTGGATATTGTTATTGGGCTGCTAAAGGAACATTGAAGTAAATTATTATAAGCATAGAACATACCATTTTCAACTAAAATTAATAGAAATGAATAAGAGGTTATAGTATGAAATACTTGAAATTTAGCATGATAATAATTTTCTTAAAAAAAATCCCTTTTGTGTATGAATTTCATGATAATGATCAGAGAATAAAAAATATACCCAAGTATAAAGTCAAGAGAGTAACATACAAAAGAATTGTACTACAGACACTCTCGTATTTACATATGATTATTTACATATTTACAACAAAGTATGAACATTCAAGAAAAATATTTTTTCAAGATTAACCCAATTATGAGGATGGATTTTTTCCTACCCTGTAAATCTTGAAGAATAAAAGTAGATGGGTCAAGATTCTCAACAATCTGAAATGGTCCAAGACAAAGTTTCTGAAACTTTGTATGCTTACCTTTCTCCTCACAGGCTTCATCCCATTTCAGAACCAAGTCTCCAATTTCAAAAAAAAAAAAAATTCCCAACTAAATTTGCTTCAAACCATGACTTACTAGTGTTTTGATGTTTTGATTTAATTTTCTTTTCCTTTTCTATGCCTTCTTCTAATTTCAATGTTTGAGATAATCTTACTTGGAGAGAAGAGAATGGTTGTTCTTCAGTTGATTGTACCAAGGCTAATGAAGGTAAAGTTGGATTAGTAGGCAACACTACTTATTTTCCATAGACTAGATAATAAGGCGAAGTTCCTAAAGAAGATTTGTGGGTAATTATATCTACCCATAGAGAATAAATTAAAGCTTTATGCCAATTCTTTTTATTTTCATCTATGGTTCATTTTATGATTCTCAAGATATTTTTGTTAGCTGATTCTGCCAAACCATTTCCTTGGGGATAATAATTTGCAGAATACTTAATTTTAAAACCCCTTTTAAATGAAAATTCATTTATTAGATTTCCAGAAAAGTATGAAGCATTATCAAACATGAGAGCATTAGGAAGGAAAACCCTGGTAATTATATGTTGATCAATAAAATTAATAACAATTTTATAATTGACCACGTTTAAGGGCACTACCTACACCCATTTAGTGAAGTAATAAGTAGGAGTGAGAATATATTATGTTGCTTAGAATAATTTGTAACAATATCATCTATGATATCCAACCCCCACTCTTGGAAAGGCTACTCAATATTAACTGGTTGTCAAGGCAAGACCCCCACTGTTGGAAAGGTTGCTCAATATTAAATGGTTGTAAATGCAAGGCTACTTTCTTCTCTTTTCCTGGAGCGTTCTGGAATATTTTTCATTTTCTTACATAAGCATGAGTATCCTTGAACAAAGTAGGCTAGTAATATCCAACATGAAGGATTTTATGGGAAGTAGTATCTCCACTATAATGTCTACAAACTAGTCCATCATGTAACTTGTGTAACACCTTTTCATCTTCATGCTTATCTAAACATCTAAGCAAGACATAATCATAATTTTTTCTAGAAATTAAAATATCTATATATATATATATATATATATATATATATATATATATATATATATATATTAATGAGCTGATATTGATTGCCTTTCAATCTCAATGCTCTTTTATTTTTGAAATCCATTTTAAAATGTGAATAGCCATTTTTTAAATAAAAAATTAAATCAACATATTGGGATTCAATATCAATAGGACATACCTCTGAAACTTGAATGTTTTTACCTGAATCATCTTCCAATGGATTATCATATGTATCGGTTACCAACTTGAAAACACCTTTTCCTCTAACAATATTGGTTGGTTTGATTTCAAGGTCAAACTATTATAAGGTTGTGACCCAATTAGCTATATTTTCTCCTAATTCCTTTTGAATAATTAATTTCCTTACTGCTCGGAAAGGTACACATTTTTATGTATGATTTTAAGATAAAAGGTCTAAAATATATAATGGATTTGAAAATTACGTAAGCCTATTTTTCCACTTCAAAATAATTTAATTATGCTCCTTGCAGACAGTTCGTGTAATTCATGCAATCCCAGTTACAAAGGAAATATGATTTGAGTTCATATATAAAAAGGTCCAGGGTGCAAGATCAAAATTAACAAACTGTTCACCCAAGTCCCCTTAAACCAACAGATAAAGGGAATAAAGTAGTCAACCTTGTCCCACCAACCAAAAAAGAGTCCTCCAATCCCATTCCCCTTGAGTTTAGGGCCTCCAAAATAGAGCAAATTCCAATCCACAAAATAAAAATTGTAATGAGAAAAAATAATATGTTGAGTAAGTTAAAATTCATAAGAATCCCTATGCTTTTAATCTTTGAAAAGAACTATAAAAAGCCAAGATAGTTATCCCTTTGACTGAATTACTGAAACAACCAAGTTATAAAGCACAAGTTTCTCAGTTCATGAGTTCACCCACCACTACCACCCTTCAACATAGCCTTAATATGCAAGAAGTCCCATGGTTGTGTTTGGACCACATGTGGAGGAGCAGGACCCTTCCACTCCTCCATTCTATGTCACTCTTCCACTCTTCCACTCCTCCATTCTTGGTCATAATTTAAGGCCCTTATCTGTAATGGAAAAATTAGGTTTGCATATAAAAAAACCATACAAATATTTATATTCTTTTGATTCTAAAAGAGAAAATTTCTTGGGTATGATCAAAGATCTAGTGGTAAATTTGGCTCAAATCTCAGTGAAGGGTGTAGTAGTGGATATTGTAGTGGGTGACATCCCTGCGACATTTGGTATGCTCTTGTCCAGGTCATGGGGGATGAAAATTTGGGGGTCTATTAATCTTAATCTAACATATGCTACCATTTGGGTGTTTTATGGAGAGGAACGACGATTATACAGAGAATCCAGATTTGTAAAGATAGTTACAAAAGAATATTGTTCAAAAAATGCTTCTATATATGGTAAGGAAAAAAAAAATATTGTTTGTTACTAGAATAATATGATCAAATCATGGGAGAAACCCAGGTAGATTTTTCTTCCCATCTTGGTAAACAACCACTACAACATGATCAAGTAAGGAAATTATATTTTGATGGTGCTTACTCTCGGGAAGTAAATGGAGTAGTCATATTAGTGGTATCCCTTGAAGGTAACTTTATCCCTTTTTCTTTCAAGCTAGAATTTGAGGCCACCAATAATGTAGCTGAATATGAAACATTGTTGTTGGGGATGCAAGCTACTAAAAGCCTCAATATTGGGTGCTTGACTGTGTTTGGGGATTCATAGTTGGTGGTGAAACAAGTAAAGAATCAATGTCAAACCAAGCATCCAAGATTGAAGTCTTACAAGAACGAGGTATGGTATTTGGTTGAAATTTTTTTCCTAACTATCAATATTCAATTTTTTCCCAGGGAGCGAAATAGGATAGCTGACTCCTTGGAAATTGTTGCTAGCAATTTTAAACCCCTCAAAACCCCTTGCTTAGATACAAAGTTGAGGTCAGATACAGGCCTTCAGTACCAGACAATGTGAAGTATTGGTAAGTTTTTGAGGATGAGGAATAGATTAAGGGACTCATGTAGGTTACTAGGGAATTCTCAAACTCAGTGATTGATTAGGAGGATGAAAATACAAAAGACAAAAAATAATTCGTTTGGTAGGAATCTATTGTTGGTCAAAAAATCTTACAAATAAAGGGAAATACCATCCTCAGAGTATTCAGTTCCATTGGAGAGGTTTTTTAACTCAAATTATGTGCTTTCTAAGGCAACTAAACAAGAGCTTGAGGGAGATGTGGAGGATTATAATATATGCATAGAAGAAGATCTTAGAGTCATCAAATTGGGTAAAGGAGTTCCAAAATAGTGAAAAATATATATCTTGACCTTTCTAAGGAGTATATGGATGTGTTTACTTAGTGATATGATGATTTGAAGACCTTTGACACCAGTTTCATACAACACAAAATTCCTCTAAAAGTTGGGATGAAGCCCTATAATCAAAAGCTCAGGAAAATCAATCCCTTGTTACTTCCATCAATTGAAAAGGAAGTGAAGAATTTTCTACAAGATAAGATTATTGTACCTTTGAGGTATTCATATTGGGTGGAAAATTTATTCCCTATCAAGAAGAAAAATGGGGAAATTAGACTATGTGTAGATTTCAAAAATTTAAATAAGGCCTCACCAAGAGACAATTACCCATTGCCTCAAACAGATCATATTCTGCAGAAATTAATCAAGTATTTGAGGATGTATATGATGGATGGTTTCTCTAGATACAATTAAGTCGCTATACACCCCGGAGATCAGAAGAAAACAACTTTTACTACACCTTGGGGAAAATTTATGTATGACAGAATGTCTTTTGGCCTTATAAATGTTGGAGCCACATTCCAAAGAGAAATGGATATGGTAGTCGTTGGGGAATAGAATAAATTTGTAGTTATTTATTTGTATGACATAAATATTTTCTCGAAATCAGATGAAGATCACCTTAAACACTTGCATCTCACTTTTGCAAAATGTAGGAGGTATGGTCTATCTGTAAACCCCAAGAAATCACAATTTTATTTAAGTGAAGGGAAGTTATTGGGCCATATAGTGGCAATGGAAGGAGTGAATATTGATCCCAAAAGGTTGGAGTCCATTAGTAATATTCCATTACCAAGGAATAAGAAGGAAATTCACTTTTTCTTGGGTAGAATAAAATTCCTACGCAGGTTTATACCAAACTATGCTGAAATTGTTAAAGAAATCACAAAAATGCTAAAGAAGGGAAGGGAGGTCAAGTGGACTACTGAAGCCCATGAATAATTCTATAGAATGAACAAGGATTTTGCAGAAGCCCCATCTTAGCTAGCCCAGACTATCAGAGGTCATTCCTCATTTTCTCTTTTGCCTCTCCTAACACAATGGAAGTTGTTTTATTGCAGAAAAATAGTGAAGGACAGGAGAACCCAATTGCATTTTTAAGTCAAGTGTTGTGAGATGCAGAATTGAAATACAATATTCTAGAAAAATATGCCTATGCATTGGACAAAATTATAAAGGCCTTTCGAATTGATGTCCTGAAATAAAATGTAATCACTTATTTCCCTACAACTATTGTGAAAGATATTCTCATACAGGGTCAGAGTGAAGGAAAGAGAGGCAAATGGATTGCCAAGATTCAAGAATATGATATGGATATTCCTATCAAACTGATCAAGGGGAAGGGATTGGAAAAAATATTTTTTGAAGCTAACTGCCGAGCCTTGGGCATAAACTTGTTAGCAAACTAAGAAAGAGAAAGAAAAGGAGAAGAAGAACATAGAGACATTGAAACCTCAACACGAAAAATCCAAATAAGGTACCTAGTCTCATATTGGTATAAATATATTTTCCATTATTTACTTTTTTTTAATTTCCCATTGAAATTTGACAAAGTAAAATACAGGGCCTTGAGGCTAGAATCCAAATTTTTTTTTATCTAAAATGGCCAGTTGTTCTAGAAGGACCTGATGGGAATCTTGTTATAATGTCTAGTGGAAGAGGAGATTCCTAAGGTGATTAATGAATTTCTTAACTGTGTCCATGTAGGTGATTATAGTTGGAGGGCCACAACCCATAAGATCCTAAAATTTGGCTTCTATTGGTCCAAATTATTTGGTGAGGTTTATGTATATGTTAAGGCCTGTGAAAATTTCTATATTTTTGCCAAAAATCAAACGTTGGCACCCCTCCCCCTGATCCTTGTTTTTGTAAAGGAGTCATTTAGACAATGGTGGCTAGAATTTATTAGGGAAATATATCCACCATCCAATGGTCAACACAAGTGGATACTCACAACAATAGATTATTTCACTAAATGGGTGGATTTCATCCCAGTCATGAATGTAACCGATGCAGTGGTTATTAAATTTATTGAGGAGAATATCCTTGCTATATTTGGTTGTCCATGGAGTATTATCACTGATAAATCTCAAGTATTATAATCAACCAAGTTTATTATTTCCTGTCAAAATTACAATATAATTATGGGACACTCTACCACTTACTCTCCATAGGGAAATTGATTAGCTAAATCCTCAAAAAAAACTCTAATGGGAATTCTAAAAAAATACTATAGCAGAAAAATAGAAAAACTGGGATGCACAATTGAAATTTTCATTATGGGCTAATAGAGTAACTACCAGAGGTCAACTGGGAAGTCTCCTTTTGAGCTAGTACTACATTTTTTCCTATCCAATTAGCTATGTCAGTGGCCAAAATCCTAGAGGAGGTTGAGGAGGATCCAAACCCTCTAATCAGGAGAATTAATCAGTTGGTGGAACTGTAATCAGGAGAATAAATTAGTTGATGGAACTGCAAGAGAGTAGAGGGAAAGTAACTTAGATTATGATCATATATCAAGAAAAGATGAAGGCGCTTTTTGACAAAAAGAAAAGACGGATCTCTACAGCCAAGAGATTTGGTGCTTAGATGGGATGTGAGGAGAGAGGACAAGGGACACATGAGAAACTTTATCCCTTGTGGTTGGGACATTTTAAGATAGCTGAAACAAAAGGAAAAAATATATTTTTGGTGGAAAACTTGGATGGTGAAGTGTTCAAAGTACGTGTAAATGGGAAGTTTCTCAAGCTCTATTTCCAGAATTAAGAAATTTTCTTTCATTCATTATATATACCTGTGATCCATTGTACATACCAAATATGTTTTATGTCCTTATTGCTTCTATTTTTTATTTATATAGGCCTGAATAAATTGACTCCATGCCCAATGGATAAGGAACTAACTTGCAGGTTTGCAATGCATTGTTTGCAATGCAATGTCCCCAGTTGGAGATAATGTTGTTCCCTTCTATACCCTTTTACATATTTATCATGTGGCCCGAGATTTATCCTTGTGCGTATAGGAACTGTTATTCCAAGGATGGGAAATGGTAACTACATAGATAGATTCTTGCTACACATTAAACACACTCACATAACGAACATCATTAAAAAAAATTGTTTGCAAGCACTAAAATCAAGGGGATGGGGGTTAATGCAAAGTGGGGACCTTTGTTTAAACTCTGCACAAGTATTGGGTGGATCGTTGTTCATCGCGACCCATCCAACCCCCAGAATAATTACAAAGGGGGGGGGAGGACTTGTGTGACCGATATGTTGCGATCACCCTGGTGAGCCCTGTTATTGCACCAAGAATGTTGCAACTCCCAGGGGCTGCCCTACTTTACTTTATCAAACCGGGGTTCGTACAAAATTTGAGGTGACAGTGCTATATATAAAGCATATGAATTTTGTTCATGTCATCCTCTCTACTTCACAAAAGGGTGCTATTTCTGAAATTATGAGAATAACTGGAATGTAAATTGCTAGAAGGAAATGACAGAAAGGAAACTGAACTAAATTGTTGGAAAGGAATTCCAAGAATGAAACTAATAAAATTTGCAGAAAACAAATAGCAGAAAGGAAATTAATTCTAAACCACTCTTAACTTGGCCAAATGGCTAAATGTGCTCTATCTATCCTATGATCTATCTACCATACTCCTATCCATGCAACTAAACTATCCATGCCTTAATTTTACTTAAAAATAATTAATTTGCAGGTTAGATGGAAGAAAAAGGGCTAAGAGGGCTAATGGGGGGTTTAACACATGAAATGAGGTTTGGAAGCGGAAAGAGGGGGTTAAACATTTATGAAACCTTATTATAATGCAAGAAATGACTTCGGAGCGAGAATAACTCATAAATGCGATGGCGGAATGCAATGGACTAAAAATGTTGTGATGTGTGATGTCGCAATCGCAACTTCACAAGTTTAAATGGATGGTAGTAAGGACTTAATGTAATGAACTAAATGGTGTGCAGTGCGAAGTGCGAAGAGTGACGTCGTGGGTCGTGAATCACAATATCGCAAGTTTACAAGGATAGTGGTAAGGATTAACAGGAATAAACTAAACGATGCACAATGCAAAGTGCGAAGAGTGACATGGCGAGTCACGAATCGCAATATCGCATTTTTACAATGATAGCAATAAGGATTAACAGGAATAAACGGAAATGTGTGAAATGCGATTTTCACTGCAGTAAAGGTTGTGGGTTGCAATTTGCGATGTGGTAAGTTCCGCGGAATGCGATATGCGATGGGGATGACCTGGTGGTGGAAAAAGCTAAGAGTTTTGATTTTTTATTTTGCAATCACAAAGAATGTGCGGTGAGTGTTAACGATAGAAGGTAACCAATGCAAAGTGCGATTTTGTTATCTCAATCGCAAGGAATGGGCGATAAGTGTTAAGGTAATCGTTAAATGTTTCAATTGTGAAGTGCGATGTACGGTGGCGGGAGTCTCGACGAGAAAAGGCAGAGGTTGGGTTTTCAGTTGTTCTATATGGTTTTTCACATGTTTTTTGTAAAAAGGGTAAGGCAGCCGTGAACGAAGGAAAACATAGAAGTAAGGTTGAAGAGATTAAGGGTGTTCGAAAGAAGGTAAGTGTAGCGCTAAGGTGAGAAGTAAAGGAGGGAAATGGAATCGTAAGTGAAGTGCTCAAAATTGAAGCACACCTATGGATTCATGGATGGGAAACATATAGAAATGCAAGATGAAATATTGAAGGAAAGGATTGGACTTGGTAATACAAATTCTTCCTCGAACTCGAATAGAAAAAAAATTTGGCTTGTGGGAAGGTTTGCCCCTACTCAAACTCTATTGACAGAGATGAGAGGGGGGAGATGACCATAGTTTTTGAGTTGTCCCTCTATTTCACTATTCATAAGAAATTAAAATTACAACAACAAAAAACTAAATAGAAATGAAACTTATCAGAAGCAGATCTAACTTAAATGACAGAGGAAAAACTAGCTAAATGACAGAAAGGAAAAGATAATAACAACAGAGAAGTTGAGGCACATGGATTGGGCCCTAACCCACGAGCCTAGCCCTCTAAAATTAAATAAATCAAATGAAATCAGTATGCTCATTTCATAAAAGAATAACTGCATACATCTCTGAAAGTTTCGATCCTTGGATAAAACAAAAAGCTTAAATATTTCACAACAATAATTTTGAATGGAAGCGAGACTAGGATAGACTAACTCTTCGTAGCTCTAGCTCTACTCTATTTATTCTCCAGTGCAACTACCAATAGCTCCCTAGAAAATGGTGATTTAGTCCACTGGACTCCAAGTAAACCAAGATTGATTGCTCTCCTCTTTGAGTTGCTTGGATGCCTTTGGAATTCAAATTGCCACAGAGAATCTTTGGGATCCTTCAGTTGCCTTTGAGGGTGGATAATCCTCCTATAATTTCTCCTTGATGTCTCCTTCAAGTCTTTGTGATAAAATATTTACAAAAATGCTTTATAAATCATGATTTTCTGCACTCAACCTTATATTAGGCATTTAGAGTATGTTAGCCTTAATCACCACCTATAATAGCATCATAAACCCAAATAATAATAATAATGCAAGAAAAAGAGATCTAAGAAGGAAAAAAGGAGACTATTAACCCATCCAAATATGTCTAATGATGGAGCTCATCATCACCCCCATATGTTTCTCATCCTCTGAAAAACTGATCCTCCTCCTCCATTTCCTTCAAAGCTTTGATAGCCCCCCTAATTTCCTGAGGAAGAAGTGTGGGAGTTTCCCCAAGGGGGTAAAATCCATCATTATTTTCTGAATTCTCCCATTCTCTACCTTGTGCATCTATGTCCTTTTCATCAGTCAGCCCCAACAAAAAAGGTGGGCTTAGCTTTAGTCCCAATCATCGAACAGTTTTGACCTGCATGACCCTCTTATATAATGGTGCCCTTTCCAATGCACGCCTCAATATTTCTGGAGTATGATACTCCCTATTCTTGAGGCTATCTGGGAGGTTGTTCCATCTCCTTTGGTTGGCCATAATGCACTCCTCTTCTATCTGCCTATAAAAATCATCAAAGTGGCCTATCACCTATTTTTGAGTTTGAAGGTAACTTTCAACCAGTGCAGGGTCCTTTTCAATCTCTCGATGGTTAAGGATGACTCCTATTGGGTTGAACACTTCTGGTTTGAGATATAAGGTTTCTCTATTTCTTCTTCCCATGACCTTCCATATCTCTTTGGCTCTCTTTTCCTCATTCACCATCCAAGATGTTAGAGCCATTAACTGCATATCCACCATTGTAGGATGGGGGTCCCAAATCTCCAAATTTTTCAGCACAAAGTTATGCATATAAAACTCTACCATATTTTCCTAATTAGCTATGTTAGCTTTCTTGTAGAAATTCATGAATTGCCTACAACCTTGGAAAGGGAGTGATCCATGGGAGGTTAGAGTGTTGATTTGAAATAGAAGCCATTTTTCTTTGAGGTACATAGCATATGAGTCAGAGGGGAATTTGTGCTAAAGGGCTTCTATGCATAAGTCTGCCATGGTGGCTACTTGCTCCCCTATTTGCTGCAATTTCTCCTTTAGCGCTATATTCTCTGCCTATTCCTTCTGCAGCTGCTCCTTCAGAAATATTTCTTCAATTCTTTCCTCCCCCCTTGGTGATTCTTCGATGATGATCGGGCTTATGGGGGAAGTTTCTGGCTTTCTATGGTTCTTGTCAGCTCTGGAATACCTAGAGGTCTGGCTTTTTCTTTTTGCACTCAGAGGAGCCATGGTGGCAGTTATCTTTTTGTAGTGAAAGGATGTGACGTTGGGTTGTGAGTCTGTGTCTCACCCACTTTCTGCTATCTCTACGACTTCTACAGCCATCTCTTCTTTTTTTCTTTGGCCCTTTGTCTCTCTCTCTTCTTATTATGTTTCTTGTTTATGCTGGTTCTTCCTCCTCTTCTTCTAGTTCTTCTTGTTTCTTTTGGTTCTACCACGGGTTTCTTCTTTCTTTTTTCTTTCTGGTTCTTCTTCTTCTTCTTCAAGCGTTGCATGTTTTCGTTGGTCCTATCCCTCTAAAAATTTTCAATTCAATGGTTTGGATGAGACGACATCTCCTTTTATTAGATGACACAGCTAAATTTGGAGTGCCAATATAAATCCGCTCAACTCCAGTTCTGTCATAGAAAATTGGTTCCTCCTCCCTATTAATTCAGGATGAATTGCGCGTTATCCTCTACTCCACTGATTTAAGATACTTCTTTTTCATTCCCAGGTGGCGTGTACTCCCAGTTTTATTCTAGCCATACCTCATGATGGCGGTCGCGTTAACTGACCACCTTTCTGCCCCTCAAACTCTAAGTCTTCAAATTAATTATTTATGGCTATTATGAATGTGTAGCAAGGGGTGAGAGCTTATACCTGAGTTTACTTATTTTTTCCAAGATAGTTGTAGGAGCTAGAGGTTTGAGACAAGAATTTTTAGATGTTGCGTTCTTCACCATGTTCTTGTTCTCTGAGTGAGTAGCTTGCTGAAGGAGAAGCTTCCTAAATGAGCTGCTAATATTTGTTTGTTGTTTGTTTCTGTTGTGGATGTCGCGTGGGGTGCTTGAGATGCCATGGGTGGAATTATAATTCTACTGTAGTCTGTTATGAAGTTTCCATTGTTGTTCTTCTTGGCAGTCCATGAACAAATTTATTTTCAAAGGAACTTCCTGATGTTTGTAGCAATATGTTTGTGTGCTTCTTCTCTTGCTACATTGTGCTCAAGAATGGAGGAGTGTGGTGTATGGAGGTGATGGAGGAAGTTATGAAGATGAATGGAGTGAATGATGGGATGGATGGAAAGATAGAAGAATGGAAAAGAAGATGAATGCTTCCTTGTGTTTTCCAGAAACCAATAACAACCTGCAAAACAACAAACACAGAAAAACATAGTGATGCAGATGCATTTTTTGGTTTTGTTATTTTTTTCTATTTCTTTTTTTTTTTCGAAAGAAAGTGGGCTGCCTCCATGGAGGTTTTCAACCCAAAAAATTTACTTGGGCGCCTCAAAGAGGTTTTCACCCATGGATCTTTATTCTTTTTTTTCTTTCTCCCTTTTTTTTTTTTTTTTTTGAGAAAGTGAACTGCCTCCGTCGAGGCTTTCAACCCAAAAGCTTATTATTATTATTATTATTATTTTCTTTCAGGAGGTGTGGGAAACTATGGAGTTTCCCATCACATACACCTCTCTTCTTATTGAATTGATGAATTCTTCCCTTCACAAAGGATTCTTGTAAATTTTAAGTCTGTGACCATTGACAAGCAAGGGAATCCCTTCCTCATCTATGGTCCTGATTTGAAATGTGCCATTATCAAAGAATTTATCCACTGTGTAAGGCCCCAAACATCTTGTCATCATCTTGCCTTTGAAGTATTTAAACCTTTAATCATACAATAGTGCCATATCTCCTTCTTGGAAGGTCTTTTATTTGATGTTATTGTCATGTCATACCTTCCTTTGCAGTTGAACTACCTCTGTGTGAAGAAGTGCTTGCATTTTGAACTCATCCAATCCATTGAGAATTTTTTAGATCTAGAATTAATTCAGCTTCCATTCTTAAAGTATTGAATTCAAAATCAACTGAAAGTAGAACTTTAATACCATAGAATAGTTCATAAGGAGTGAATCCTTCTGTTGTCTTCCAAGTGGTGTTGTAGGCCCATGTAGATTCTACCCAATATTTTTTGTTGTTGCTCACAACCTTGGTAACGATGCTCTCTAAAGATATGTTTGTTACTTCTACTTGGCCATTCTCCTGAGGGTGATAGGCAGTAGAAGTTCTATGATTAATCGTGTGCTTCCTCAAAATATTCTCAATGAGGTGAGAGGTGAATTGTGATCCTTGATCAGTGACTATTTCTATGGGATATCCAAATTTGTAAAACACATTCTCCCTCAAAAATTTTGCTACTTTTTCTTCAGTTGCTACCTTCACTACTTTTCCTTTAGCCCACTTTGTCGGGTAACCAGTGCATACTATGATATACTTCTTTTGTCCGGATGGTGGATCTGTTAGCTCCCTGTAGTTTCAGCAGATTGGTGAGACCGAAGCTGTAAGAAGAACACTTGAACCACTTTGGGATTCTAGGATCTAGCCCTCCTAAATCCAAAGACGGATCTCTCTATAAGTGCAAAGATTGATTTATCTTTAAAGCTTTTACGTGTGATATTAGGCTAGTTATTAAGAGCAAGGGTTTTTGTTTGGTTTTGGATGGTTGAGCATGATTCTTAGTTGAGTGGAAAGTCCTAAAATGAAAGAGTTTCAAAGGTGTGAAGTTGCAAGCAATCAGAACAAGCTTTGGCTGATAGGATAGATATAACGCTGGTTTTTAGTCCATTGGGCTATGGAGTCATAAAAGGGTTTAATTGTGCAACAATTTCAAGAGCGGTCCAAGGGGAAAGTCATCTATATAACAAGATCTCTTAGATAAAATGATGGAATGGAACATAAAAGTGTTAAAGGGGTGGAAAAAGACAATAATTTCAGCTAGGATTTATCAATCTTTCCAAACAAGAAAAGCCTTTTAAGTAACTATTTAAAACCAACCAAAGGACAGGGCTAACCATATACTTCTTTGGACAAGTTTGTATTAAAGCTAACTCATCAGACAAATAATCCAGTAATCTACATAATTACTTTCAGAAGGGATGAAAACAGATAAGAAAAATAAAGTGCAGCCTAAGATCAAATAAGATACTTTTAAATCTAAAATTCTTTCAGCATACTCTTAGGGAAACTTTCAGAATTACCTTTGGAGAAAGAAACTAGAAGACAGGGAAAACCATAAACTTTTCTAATCCATCTTTACTAAGTATATAATGAAAATATCATTCAATAACTACTTTTCAAGCTTCGCACATTAAGACAGGGACAAACCAACATTCCTTGATAATGTTTACAATTAACTTAAGTCATTCCTAAACACACAATTGGGAGGAAAACATTGAGATAAAGCTTATCAGTCATAGAAGGGTACTGTAAACAGTAAATCCTAACTCTATGCTTGTTGTTCTTTATCAGAGAATAAGTGGAAAAAATGGCATACATGAAAGGAAAACAATAACACAGAAAGAAGCACTTCACCAGTGATATAGACTAGGATCCCAAGAATCAGCTTGTATATTGATGTCAATCCAGTTACATTCTTCAAGTCCAATGTTTCAGTTCAGCAATCATCTTCTCTTCTCAGCCTAAGTTATTTGATTAAAAACAGAGCTTCAAGAGCCTTTGAACACTATTTACATGTAGAAAGTTTCGAGCACGAGTATTATATCAAAGTTCTGCAACCAACCCTTTACAATGTGCTCCTCAATGAGATTTTATAGGAAATTGAGGAGGTGGGACGAGAGAAAAGATCTATAAACTCAATTAATACATTTTAATGCTTCTCGGCCTTTGAGGGGCTCAATAGAGAAGATTACAGATATTTCCTCTGTATTAATGGGTTTGTATTAAGTGTTTTATCTTCTTAGCAGAGTTTGTTGACTTTAGAGCTCTTCCTTCATCTTTGCAATAACTTTACTGACAGTTTAACTTGGTTTCTTTGATTCGAAATAACTGTTGAGCTGTCTTTATGCTAATATCTTCTGTTCTGGTAATAACTCGGCCTCTTTTGAATGCTTTGAGGCTGCAGGTGGCTTTTGGTAGCTGGAGATGATTCAATTAGCCTCTGATGTGGTAGTGGAGGCTTTCTCAAACTGATAGATACTTTTATTTTTCTTTAAACACTCTTAATTTGATTTGATTCTGTGTGTTAGGCTTAATTAGGCCTAAATTATTTCCTTTGTTCTTCAAATTGCGTTTAATTGAGTGGATTAGGCTTTATATAGTTGATTTGGGCCGCAATCCCTAAAAAATGTGTAAACAACCTTCAATTCTTCATTTCTACCGTGATTGGGTCCTTTCACACTGATACTCTCTTTTTGATTAAATTTTGTTGTGTCTTGTTGATGTGAAAGTGTGCAGAGGGTTTAAAAATGGCATTAGTGCTCATCAGGCATGGACGAAACATGGTGTTGAACCCTGTGGAACAATATTATTTGATGAATAAAGGCCTGGGGGATCGTCATCCCCGACCTTCAACTTTCTTTTAAAACAGTTGAAAAACTATTAAAGCCTGCACAAACCAAGAAAAATTAGAAAAATCCCGTGGGGAAGGTTAAAACTGCTTCAGAGGTTTAGGTTTGGATTGTGACCATTGAATGAAAGCATCCAACGGTGGAGATTGCTCACAAGGGGTCAAATAGGAGGCGGTTAGAACAAACGGTGGGGAGATTAAGTCAGATCCGTTGATCTGCAAAGATCAACAGTTGAAATTAATCGTGACTATATAAAGCGGAGGGGCCACTTTACAATGGAACAAAATAAAATACAAAGAGAAATGGTCGAAAACCTTTGGCGAAAGGAAGAATGGTTAAAAACGAAATTTGGGGTTTCGGAAATAACCTGGACCGTCAGATGAGATCGGTCCACAAATATCAACGGTGGAGGTTGATCGATGAAGGCCTTTGAAGGATGGTTGGAGGGCGATGAACCAACGCGAGATTGAATGGGAGCCATTGATCTGCAGAGATCAACGGCGGAGATCAAATATGAGGAGATGCAGTGGAAATAGGAAAAGTGGTTTCGGTGAATGAAACAGTTGATTTCGTGCGATGAAAAAGGGGAAAAGGCGGTTTTAACTTTTTGAACGCGATATGCGTTATTGGCCGACACGTGGCCTTTTAAAACTGCCCATATCGCGTAACTTTGGAGAATTAACTTTCGGGCTTTAAAATCACGCGATATAGAGTCTTGGTCGTTAGATCTCAGATGGGTAGATCCAACAGTGTAGTCGAGAGCGCTATAACACAAGTTGTGTGGGTGATAAGATGTGGGGCAGAGTCTGAGCGGTTTTGATCTGGACCGTTAGATCAGGGAATGAACGGCGGAGATTTGATCTGGGAAGGGTAGGACCCAAAGGAGTTGGGCCTATCACATTGAATCTGGACCGTTGGATGAAACAGATGAACGGTCCAGATCCAATCATGAGATCAAATGAATAAAATATGAGGTGATGGTTGGGTGGAGGAAAGGTCAATGTGAGCCATTGATCTGCAGAGATCAACGATGGAGATTTCCCCGAAAGACTTTATAAAGCGGGGTCTCATGAAATTAACCAAGGGTGTGAGGTTTGATCTGGACCGTCAGATCTTATTGTATGGATGGCCCAGATGCAATCGGAGGATTTGCAATCGGAGGAGAAGAGAGGAAAGGGTGCCGATGCGATTATATGTGGACCGTTGATCTGAGGGCCAGATCAACGGTGGGGAATGAATCGGAGGTCCAAAGGCGGAGGGATGGGCGTATGATTAGATCAAGGTGGGGCGTCGGATCTGGGAATGGTGAAATAGATCGACGGTATAGAATCCATCGGAAGGGGCCAATCGGAGGGGGGGTAATAAAATATTAAAACGCGCCCAATGGAAATCTCCAATGCGAGATCCCGAAGCCCGTTTGATAGTTTCATATCAACGTTTGGGAATGGTTTAAACCATGAAGTGGTGAGTTTCCTTTTAACATAGGAAAAATGGGTTTTTATGAAATACAAATGGAAATTCGCATCGGGGAGGGTTTATTTATATGTTTAGCGCCCGATTGCGGACTCCAGGTTTTACAGAGGGAGCAAAGGGTCGAGGGTTATAACAAAGGGTCCAATCGCATCAGGGAGTCTTAAATAACAAAATAAATGCGCTCGTTGAAAGTTCTGATTGCGATAAGCGCTTCGGGACTTTAAGTCTTGGTCCTGGGCGTGGGTATATGGTGGGGAAGTGGTTTGGGGGCTTAGCCGAAGGGGGCTAAAGCCTTAGCACAAAAAAGGCTCATTTTTATGATTTTTCAAGGATCTTTAAGGATTTTGAAAGCTTCTGATAAGGAAAAAAAGGAGTTTTAAACCTTATCAAATGGTTTTTATGAAGGGAAGAAGTGAAATGAGGGAAAATAGAGGAATTTCATGGGGAAAAAAGGGAATAGAATGGAGGTTAATTATGAGTGAAAACAGGGGTAAAATGAGGGGAAAATGAAGTTTTTGCGGCAGTCTTTTCTTCAGGAAAACAACAGATTTTCAGATTTGAGAGGGAAACAGCAGTGAATATTAACTCAAGGAAAAGTCATCTTCATAAGAATTCAAGAACTAACAATTTGGCAATAGAACTGTTTCTTGAAGGCTTCAAAAAAATGATTTAGCCACCATTTGATATGACAAATTTTATAAGTGGCTAACAGTGGCTCCACATGGAGATGGTGCCTTCTTGAAGGCATCAAGAACTTCGGACTTGTATTCTTTGGGGGCTGATCAATGCCTCATCCATTGGGCTGCAACTTTCTTCACTTGGATGAATTTCTTCTGTTCTGATAATGTTAACAGCCATGAAAAATAATGGAATTCTATCAAACAAGCGTTATACCTACCCAATCCTACTGATCTAAAATTTTTTCTTCTTTTTAGAGAGCATTTGGATTGGCAAACTCTTTTACAAAAAATTTATTCTTTTGAAAGCAAAAAACTAATCTAAGTCTACTTCTTATCTCTCCATGAACTAAGATTAAACAGTTGAGTTCATAAGCTTCTCTACCTAACTACTATCTGTTAGGATTAAACTGTCTAACAGATTTTATTCGCTAATTTCTAAAACAGAAATTTAAAAGCATACAAGTCAGGATTGAACAGTCTAACTTGTTGTTGATCTATGGCATAAAAACAAGTTGCACATAGATTTTTATTTGCAGAAATTTAAATCAAAATGGTGAAGGCTTAAGATCTGAAAGTTCTAGGCACAACCTTCTCTTTTCGTCAGATCTATTTTTAGGCTTGTTTGAGTTGTTTTTTCTTTGTTATCTGGTTCAAGTTTTGAGCATATCAGAACCAGTTTGCTTCTATCTTTGACTCATGATTTAAACAGAGTAGAGTCATTCTTTCTTTTTGAATCTTAGGTTCATATTTTGAGCTTGTTTTATCCTTTATTTTCTATCCTAATCTTCCTAGCTGATAAGCCAAAATTAAACTGTTTGGCAAATCTGATTCCACTAACCTATCAGCAGTAAATTTAAAACTAGTTAGTCATGATTAAATTGTATGACTAATTAGAAGTGTGTTTTTCAAGAGTGGCATTTAAGCTTGCACACTTTCAGATTTTGTTTCTCTTTTTTGGTATGGGGTTGAACCTTCTTGTTTTTACAATTTTTCCTCTTTTCTTTCTTCTATTGTTTTTGTATTTTTTATTTTTCTAACTTTGAATGCAATGATGGATGAAATATTTATAATGAGAAAAAGATAAAAAGGCTTCCAAACATGATAGGATCAAGATAAATAATGTTTGAGCATCATGCCATTGACAGGACCCCCAAACAGTTCAGCTCCATTCGATTCCTGCAAGAAATAAGCATTGTTACCAATAGTAGAATGAATGAGATCAGGGCCAAGCCATAAGTTATCAAAATTCCCATTCTTTCCCTTGTATTCTCTCCTTGAGTCCCATTTTAACACCTTGTCACCAACATTGAAATTGCTGGCCTTTGTCCTTCTATCAAAAAGCTTCTTGATGCTCTCTTGCTTTTGTAATGCTCTGTTATAAACCTCCTCTCTAGTTTGTTGAAGATGTATAGTCTGATTTATTCTTCTGATCATGTCATTGTCTTCATACTGCACTTCTTGAATCAACTTCATAACTGGCACACCAAGGCTAGTTGGAAAAATTACATCTATTCCATACATAAGTTGATAGGGTGACATTCCAATAGATTTCTTAAGTGTCAATCTGTCAGCCCATAGTGCATGCACTAGATTTGTGTGCCAAGACTTCTTGTTGTCCTCCAGCAACTTATTTATTATGTTCACCAAACTCTTGTTTGAGGATTCTGCCAACCCATTACCTTGAGGGTAATAAGCAGTAGAATGACCCAATGTAATCTTATATTTGTGACAGAATTCAACCATCTTCTTGGATCTAAATGCAGCTGCAGTATCGGTGATGATCTTCCTAGGACAACAAAATCTAGAGAGGATATGAGTCTCAATGAATTTTATGATGACAGAGTCATTGGCTTGCCTAGAAGGGATGGCTTCTATCCATTTGGTAAAGTAGTTTGTTGCAGTGAGAATCCATTTATGCTGGGCAGATGAGGGTGGATGGATTTCTCCTATGAAGTCAAGTCCCCACTATTGAAAATGAGCTTCAACAGTGATTGGATGCAGAGGTAAGGGTAGAAACTTTCTTTTGCCTTCAAAAAGTTGGCATTTATGACAGGTGATTATCATATTGTGTACATCTAGAAATAGGGTGGGCCAATAGTAACCATCTCTAAGGATTTTGTTGGCTGTTGTCTTCTAGTAGAGGTGGCCTCCACATTCTCCTTCATGGAACTCATGCTTAACCTTATCGGCATCATTCTCAGGCAAACATTTAAGCAATATCCCACTTGCATTTTTCCAATAAAGACATTTATCTATAATGCAGTAGTTTACAGCTTTTAACTTTAAAAACCTTGCCTTTGTTTTTGATAAACCAGGAGGTGTATTCAAATTAAGAAAAACATATAGAATATCAGCATACCAAGAGGAATTCATAAAATGGTCTTCAACAATGGGAGTTGACAATTCCTCTTGTTCATCTAAAGCATTTATCATTTTTCATAGAACTCATGCTTAACCTTCTCTGCATCATTCTTAGGTAAAGCATTTATTTTTTTATATCAAGAACTTCAAAATTTGATTCAGCCATTAATCTAGCTAGTCCTTGGCCTTTAATGAGTTTAGTGGGCTTTATTTCTAAATCATATTCAAGTATCACAGCTATCCACTTACCTCTCTTACCATCTGGGTCCTGTGTTAGAAATTCTTTCACAATTGAATTTGGGACAAAGGCAATGATGTGGGAGTGCAAAATGTAAACTCTGAAGTCTTTTAAGGCTTTGACTAAGGCAAAGGCTTGTTTTTCCATAATTGTGTACTTCAAAAGGGCATCCCCTAATGCCTTGCTAAAGAATGCAATGGGCTACTCTTGTCCTTGTGGATTTTTCTGCAATAGGACAGGAGTTATTGTATGTTCTGATGCAAATGAAAAAATGTAAAAATCCTTTGAAAAATCAGGACTTATTAGAACTGGTGTTTTGGTTAATTCTTGTTTTACCAGCTCGAAAGACTTCTTTGCTTCCAAGTTCCATTTAACTCCTTGCTCCTTCTTTAGCATGTTTGTAATGTTTCTAAGGAGCTTAGCTAAGTTGGGTATGAACCTTCTCAAGAAATTAATCTTTCCAATGAAGGATTGAAGTTCCTTGATGTTTCTAGGATGAGTGATTTGCAATATAGCATCAATCCTTTTGGGGTCTATCTTTATCCCCTCTTCTGAAATGATGTGCCCAAGAAGTTTACCTTCTTGGAGACCAAACAGTGTTTTCTTTGGATTTAAAGAAATCCCAAACTTTCTGCATTTCTCGAATACTTTTCTCAAGTGTTCTAAGTGCTCTTCATCTGTTTTGGAAAAAAAAGTGACATCATCAAGGTAAATAATGATGAATTAGCCTAATTCTTCCGAGAATGCAATGTCCATGGCTTTCTGAAAAGTAGCACCAGCATTCATTAAACCAAAGGGCATTTTCACATACATGAAAGTGCCCCAAGGTGTAGTAAAGGCTATCTTTAATTGATCATCAGGATGTACTAAACTCTGATTGTACCCTGAGTAGCCATTTAGTAAAGGGTAGTTGTCTTTTAATGAGGCTTTTTTTAAGTCTCTAAAGTCAATACAAAGCCTAATCTCTCTTGTTTTTTCCTAACTGACACCAGATTAGACACCCACTCTGAATATCTAATAGGGACAATAATACCAGCTTCATACATTTTCTTGATTTCCTTCTCAACCAAAGGTAACTGAACAGGGTTTATTCTGCACATTTTTTGTTTAAATGGCTTTTGGTTTTCCTTGAGAGGTATCTTGTGCTGAATTATTTCAGCGTCATAGGATTTTAGATCTTCATAACTTCACGCAAAAACATCAGAAAATTCTTTAAACAACTCTATGTATTTTAGTTTGATGTCAGCTGGTAAACTCTTAGACAGTTTGATCATCTTTGGTTTTAGTTCACTGCCTATATTACACTCTTCAACTTTAGTTTCCATAGGCTCCAGCTTTGGCTTCTTGGCCACATCATTTAAATCAAACAATTCTTCTAAAGGGACCAGTCCCTTTGGCAAACTTTGATTGTTAGATTGCAGGGTTTCTAAGTCTTCTTCTTCTAACTCTACAACAATTTCTGTTTTATTTTCAAGTTTGTTAGACAGCAGATTTATATCAGCAACCTCAGGAGACTTTTCTTCTTCTTCAAGTAGATTTTCTTCACTAGGACAGTCTATTTCATAGTCTGAATTTGAACTTGGTAGTTCAAATTCATTTTTGGACTGCAGGAATTCTTCTATTTGTTTGTCTCCATCAAACACTTGCCAATATTTCTCATTATCAGGGACAGCTAGTCTGAATTTAATCTGGGTGGTACATTGTTTGGTTTCAAATGGTGTTAAACATGTTCTAGCAGCAAAAGCTAAACTATGGGCACAGATATTCTTTTCTCTTGGGACAAAAATCAATTGTGATTCCTCAAACGTTTTCAATAAATCCATGGCATCATTCCTATAGGCTCTAAGTCTGGGGTGTTTAGCGTTGTATTCCCCATTTACTTGCCTAATGATTAACTTTTAATCCCCATGAACTTTTATTCTTTTAGCTCCTAATTTCTTCAACAAGTGTAAGCCTAAAAGAAGGGATTCGTATTCCACTATGTTATTCGAACACTGAAAATTTAATCTGTAGGAATGGATTTCTGTGTGATTATTTTCGGTGTTGTGTATCCAGACTCCTGCACCAGCATTTCTCCTAGTGCAAGACCCGTTGAATTTTATACTCCAAAGAGGACTAGTTTCAGGTTCAGTAGTTTGGTTACTATCCTCTTCAACTAATGTGCTTTCGGCTTGTTCTTGAAGATCAACACTTTGTTGAATTTGTTTTAACTCCTCAGGTTTTTCATTGTGTTGAGGACTACTTTCTTGAATCTCAAGGTTTAAAAGCAATGGATGAATGATTTGTAGCTCTAGACTTGTGTTTTGTTTTGTAGTTTTCGGGTTTAGAAAACTGTTTTGAGACTTCTACATTGTCTTCCCCCTCCTTTGTATCTTCCATTAATTCAGTTGAGGTCATTTGTTCAATGAATGTTTCATCATTGAAAAGGATAAATGAGTCAAGGAATGTATTTACAGAATAAATGGGAGAGTTTTTCAATCACTCTTGGCTAGTAACCATGTATTGCATATGGGACTCCCTGTAAAGTCTTATAGTTTGATTGAAAACAGGGATGGTCGCATAGGTCATATCCATCTGCATAGTTCCTTGTAACTTAGCTCCCCAAGATCTTGATAACAGCATACCATATTTTGGGGGTACATCAGCCACTACAATATCCATTACTAAACATTTGGCTGGAATTTATGCTAAGTTTACATAGAGGTCTTTGATTAATCCTAAACATTTCACTCTGCTTAATTCAAAGGGTAAATATCTTTGTAAGGTCTGGTGATTTCAAGGCCTAGGCTCTCCATTACAACTTTGGGCATTAAATTGTGAGAGGCCCTTGAATCATGCATAGCGTTGTGCAAAATTTTGTCATGAACATTTAAACTAACATAAAAAGAAGGAACTGGTCCCTCTTGATATCTACCCTCAATATTAGGACCAAATATAAGCTCTGGCTGGTCATCGTTAAGATTGACAGTTTCATTATTCTCTTCTATGTTTAAAGCCTTCAAAATTTGAGATCTATATACATCTTGGGCAGCTAATTCAGTGAGAGGGACAAAGATTTTGATCCTGGCAATTTCCTGCTCCAAACTAAAAGGCATATGATTCTTTAAAGTGCTTGTTTCAGCCTTATTAACTACCACTCTATCAAAAAAATCAGTTTGTTGATTTCCTCTATTTACATTTTTCAAAATTGTTTTAACAGGAGCATTAGCTGAGGTGCTAACACTAATAGGGTCTGCACTCTGTTTTTCAGTATTTTGAGTGCCTTTTCTTTGTTCTTATTATAATTTTGAGCCACTATTTTATCCTTATATTTTACAATTTTGGGTTTATTTACAGTGTTGTTTTGTGCAAATTTGTCAGAGGTTTTAGTTTTGGGAGTTACTTGATTGCTTTTAATTCTAAGGTCATATTCCTTTGTGGTTTCTATGATGACATTTTCCATTTCTTGATAGTAATATTCATCTTCTGGTCTCTTGTCATCATAGGGTGTATATAGACCTTGTTTCCTATTGTAATGGACTTCAAAGTCATCATTATCTACTCCCAACATATTTATATCGTCTTCCTCTATTTGATCTATAGTTTCTTCAGCCTCACTTACATAGTTTTGATGAAAAGGAGGAGTGATCTGTTGATCATCCTCCCTTGGTCTGTTTTGAGGTTGGTTTCTCCTAAAATTCTGATTTTGGTTTTGGTTCCTATTTTGAAGAGATGTTTGGTTTTGACTAGCTTGTGCTCTCTAAAGTATGCTCATCTTTTTCATCATATCCTCCATCATTCTTTCCATCTTAGAGCTAGATGTGGAAGGTGTGGATTCCTCTCTAAAGGTCACTTTCTTCTCATTCCTCATTCTTGCTCTTTTCTCCATTAAATTAAATTCCACAGCAAGAGCTCCTTTTGCATATCTTCAAGAGTTAAAGGATCTCTCTCTCTCAACTGATAGGCCATCTCGGGATCAAATCCTTCAGGAAACTTGTTTAAAGCTGAGCCTTGTGGAGGTTTTAAGTCTGGGGGAAGGGCATTGTAAATGTTGTTAAACCTAGTGCAATAGGCTTGTACACTTTCCCCGGTGTTTCTTTGGATATTCTTGTAATCATAAAGTATTTGGAGAGGGTTCTTTCTAACTTCCCATTTGTTTAAGAATATCTGATGGAAGGCTTGGAGATCATTAATACTGTGAGGGGTTAAGCCTTTGAACCATTTTCTTACTTCTCCCCCTAAACTATGAGCGAATAATCTAAGTTTGACAGTTTCATCATCTATCTCGTTTCTATCAAAGTCGTCATTCATCTTATCCACATGTTGTGAAGCAGTAGTAGCATTACTGGCATCATACAATGGTATCTTGGACTGATAGTCTTGTGGAATATTGACTAAAGGTAAAGGAAGGACAAGGGGAGCATACCATGTTGCCATGATAGGAGGTTGTGGAAATAGTGGGGGGTTTACAAGTGGTGGATTAACAAGAGGGAAAGTGGGTTGGAATGGAGTGGTTTGGACAGTGGATGTATGAAGAAAAGATGTGGATGGACCAGCAATATATTGTTGAGCAGATCTTGGATGAGAGACACCTAAATTGTAAAGGAAATGTAAATCAAGTGGTGTAGTTTCTCTACTACCAAGATGTTCACTTCTTTCTGGGGATGAAAGTGAAGACTCTGAATCTAGCTGATCTAAATCATCAAGCGACCTAGTTCTAAATGGATTTCTTAAGTCAACTTGTGATTCTTGTAGAGCTGCAAGGTTTTCAGGAACAGCATTAGCTCTAAGGGGTGATCTGAAAACAGTTGAAGATTTAATCTCAGGGGACTTCCTAAGGATTATTTCAAGGTTAACAACTATCTCAGGAGGGTTAGGGTCAGGGTAGGCTCTAGTATGAATCTTTCTAGGAGCCACTATGCTGTGTTTTTTAGCCCCAACTAAACAAGAAAATTTTAACCAAATATGACAATCTTTAAAAGGCTAACTGATCTTTCAAACAAGAAAACTTTAATCCTAAATTCCTCTAACTGAGTTTATATGATTTTATGATGATAATGGGTCTTCTCCCAGTGGAGTCACCAGGTGGAAATTTTTAGCTCTTTTGGAGGTAAAAGGTTTTATGGTCCACCACCATGTTTATTTGAATACCAATCTAAAATATTTTTGGGTTTTTCTGAGTTTTTCAGTCCTATAGGTTCTAAGAGTGTCTTAACTATATTTCAAAACTTAGCTACGGTTATGAGACAAAGAAAGTCTACTCTTATGGCTAAGCTAGCTAATCCTTCAGGTTTGACAAGCTTCTTATGAGAATCCTAAGGTTTCCTTAGTTTGTCACTGATTCAAATAAGTTTTATCATGATTACCATTTGCTTGGTAGTGCTTGAAGAGGGCTACGTGTACTGCACTAAATAATGTTCTTGAATCAAAGGGTAATCTGAGATATTTAAAGGTATCTAGGATGAAAAATACTCAATTCCCCAGCGAAGTCACCAAAAATGTTAGCTCCATGTTATTTCAGCAGATTGGTGAGACCGAAGCTGCAGGGAGAACACTTGAACCACTTTGGGATTCTAGGATCTAGCCCTCCTGAATCCAAAGATGAATCTCTCTATAAGTGCAAAGATTGATTTATCTTTAAAGCTTTTATGTGTGATATAAGGCTAGTTATTAAGAGCAAAGGTTTTTGTTTGGTTTTGGATGGTTCAACATGATTTTTAGTTGAGTGGAAAGTCCTAAAATGAAAGAGTTTCAAAGGTGTGAAGTTGCAATAAATCAGAACAAGCTTTGGCTGATAGGATAGATATAACACTGGTTTTTAGTCCATTGGGCTATGGAGTCATAAAAGGGTTTAATTGTGCAACAATTTCAAGAGTGGTCCAAGGGGTAAGTCATCTATATCACAAGATCTCTTAGATAAAGTGATGGAATGGAACAATAAAAGTGTTGAAGGGGTGGAAAAAGACAATAATTTCAACTAGGATTTATCAATATTACCAAACAAGAAAAGCCTTTTAAGTAACTGTTTAAAACCAACCAAAGGACAGGGCTAACCATAGACTTCTTTGGACAATTTTGTATTAAAGCTAACTCATCAGACAAACAATTCAGTAATCTACATAATTACATTCAGAAGGGATGAAAACAGATAATAAAAACAAAGTGTAGCTAAGATCAGATAAGATACTTTTAAATCTAAACTGCTTTCAGCATACTCTTAGGGAAACTTTTAGAATTACCTTTGGAGAAAGAAACTAGAAGACAGGGAAAACCATAAACTTTTCTAGTCCATATTTATTGAGTATATAATGAAAATATCATTCAAGAACTACTTTTCAAGCTTCGCACATTAAGACAGGGAGAAACCAGCATTCCTTGATAATGTTTACACTTAACTTAAGTCATTCCTAAACACAATTGGGAGGAAAACATTGAGATAAAGCTTATCAGTCAAAGAAGGGTACTGTAAACAGTAAATCCTAACTCTATGCTTGTTGTTCTTTATCAGAGAATAAGTGGACAAAATGGCATACATGAAAGGAAAACAATAACATAGAAAGAAGCACTTCACCAGTGATATAGACCAGGATCCCAAGAATCAGCTTGTATATTGATGTCAATCTAGTTACATTCTTCAAGTCCAATGTTTCAGTTCAAAAATCATCTTCTCTTCTCAGCCTAAGTTATTTGATTACAAACAGAGCTTTAAGAGCCTCTGAACACTATTTACATGTAGAAATTTTCGAGCACGAGTATTATATCAAAGTTCTGCAACCAACCCTTTACAATGTGCTCCTCAATGAGATTGTATAGGAAAATGAGGAGGTGGGACGAGAGAAAAGATCTATAAACTCACTTAATACATTTTAATGCTTCTCGGCCTTTGAGGGGCTCAATAGATAATATTACAGATATTTCCTCTGTATTAATGGGTTTGTATTAAGTGTTTTATCTTCTTAGCAGAGTTTGTCGACTTTAGAGCTCTTCCTTCATCTTTGTAATAACTTTACTGACAGTTTAATTTGGTTTCTTTGATTCGAAATAACTGTTGAGCTGTCTTTATGCTAATATCTTCTGTTCTGGTAATAACTCGGCCTCTTTTGAATGCTTTGAGGCTGCAGGTGGCTTTTGGTAGCTGGAGATGATTCAATTAGCCTCTGATGTGGTAGTGGAGGCTTTCTCAGACTGATAGATACTTTTATTTTTCTTTAAACACTGTTAATTTGATTTGATTCTGTGTGTTAGGCTTAATTAGGCCTAAATTCTATCTTTTGTTCTTCAAATTGCGTTTAATTGAGTGGATTAGGCTTTATATAGCTGATTTGGGCCGCAATCCCTCAAAAATGTGTAAACAACCTTCAATTCTTCATTTCTACCGTGATTGGGTCCTTTCACACTGATACTCTCTTTTTGATTAAATTTTGTTGTGTCTTGTTGATGTGAAAGTGTGCAGAGGGTTTAAAAATGGCATTAGTGCTCATGAGGCACGGACGAAACATGGTGTTGAACCCTGTGGAACGATATTATTTGATGAATAAAGGCCTGGGGGATCTTCATCCCCGATCTTCAACTTTCTTTTAAAACAGTTGAAAAACTATTAAAACCTGCACAAACCAAGAAAAATTAGAAAAATCCTGTGGGGAAGGTTAAAACTGCTTCAGAGGTTTAGGTTTGGATTGTGACCATTGGATGAAAGCATCCAATGGTGGAGATTTCTCGCAGGGGGTCAAATAGGAGGCGGTTGGAACAAACAGTGGGGAGACTAAGTTAGATACGTTGATCCACAGAGATCAACTGTTGAAATTAATCGTGACTATATAAAGCAGAGGGGCCACTTTACAATGGAACGAAATAAAATACAAAGAGAAATGGTCGAAAACCTTTGGCGAAAGGAAGAATGGTTAAAAATGAAATTTGGGGTTTCAGAAATAACCTGGACCATCGGATGAGATCGGTCCACAGAGATCAACGGCAGAGGTTGATCGATGAAGGCCTTTGAAGGATGGGTGGAGGGCGATGAACTAACACGAGATTGAATGGGAGCCGTTGATCTGCAGAGATCAATGACAAAGATCAAATATGAGGAAATGCAGTGGAAACAGGAAAAGTGGTTTCGGCGAATGAAACAGCTGATTTCGTGCGATGAAAAGGGGAAAAGGTGATTTTCAGTTTTTGAACGCGATATGCGTTATTAGCCGACACATGGCCTTTTAAAACCGCCCATATCGCGTAACTTTGGAGAATTAACTTTTGGGCTTTAAATCACGCGATATAGAGTCTTGGCCATTAGATCTCAAACGGGTAGATCCAATGGTGGAGGCGAGAGCACGATAACACAAGTTGTGCGGGTGATAAGATGTGGGGCAGAGTCTGAGCAGTTTTGATCTGGACTGTTAGATCAGGGAATGAACGACGCAGATTTGATCTGGAAAGGGTAGGACCCAAAGGAGTTGGGCCTATCGCGTTGAATCTGGACCATTGGATGAAACGGATGAACGGTCCAAATCCAATCTTGGGATAAAATATATAAAATATGAGGTGATGGTTGGGCAGAGAAAAGGTCAATGTGAGTCGTTGATCTGCAGAGATCAACGGCGGAGATTTCCTCGAAAGAATTTATAAAGCGGGGTCTCATGAGATTAACCAAGGGTGTGAGGTTTGATCTGGACCATTAGATCTTATTGTATGGACGGCCCAGATGCAATCGGAGGATTTGCGATTGGAGGAGAAGAGAGGAAAGGGCGCCGATGTGATTATATGTGGATCTTTGATCTGAGGTCATGATCAACGGCGGGGAATGAATCGGAGGTCCAAAGGCAGAGGGATGGGTTTATGATCAGATCAAGGTGGGTCGTCGGATCTGGGAATGGCGGAATAAATAGATGGTAGAGAATCCATCGGAAGGGGCCAATCGGAGGGGGGGTAATAAAATATTAAAACGCACCCAATGGAAATTTCCGATGCGAGATCCCGAAGCCCGTTTGATCGTTTCAGATCAACGGTTGGGAATGGTTTAAACCATGAACCGGCGGGTTTCCTTTTAACATAGGAAAAATGGTTTTTTATGAAATACAAAGGGAAATTCACATCGGGGAGGGTTTATTTATATGTTTAGCACCTGATTTCGGGCTCCAAGTCTTACAGAGGGAGCAAAGGGTCGGGGGTTATAACAAAGGGGCCAATCGCATCGAGGAGTTTTAAATAACAAAAGAAATGCGCTCGTCGAAAGTTCTGATTGCGATAAGCGCTTCGGGACTTTAACTCTTGTTCCTTGGCGTGGGTATATGGTGGGGAAGTGGTTTGGGGGCTTAGTCAAAGGGGGCTAAAGCCTTAGCACAAAAAAGGCTCATTTTTATGATTTTTCAAGGATCTTTAAGGATTTTGAAAGCTTCCGATAAGGAAAAAAAGGAGTTTTAAACCTTATCAAAGGGGTTTTTATGAAGGGAAGAAGGGAAATGAGGGAAAACAAAGGAATTTCATGGGGAAAAAGGGGAATAGAATGGAGGTTAATTATCAGTGAAAACAGGGGTAAAATGAGGGGAAAATGGAGTTTTTGCAGCAGTCTTTTCTTTAGGAAAACAACAGATTTTCAGATTTGAGAGGGAAACAGCAGTGAAGATAAACTCAAGGAAAAGTCATCTTCATAAGAATTCAAGAACTAACAATTTGGAAATATAATTGTTTCTTGAAGGCTTCAAAAAAATGATTTAGCCACCATTTGATATGACAAATTATATAGTTGGCTAACAGGATCGATGGGTCCAACAAATTCCATGCCCCACTTGTCAAATGGCTCAAGTGACACGTGAGGGTGTAAAGGAATTTCATCCCTCTATGTGGGTTTCCCCATCCTTTGGCACTGGTCACACCTGCTGGTGTATCTTTTGGAATCTTGGTGAAGGGTAGGCCAATAGTAACCCGCCTGCAACACTTTGTAAGCAGTTCTCTTTGCAGCAAAATGGCCTTAACATGGGTTATCATGACATTTAGAGAGGATATCAAAAACTTCTTCCTCCCTCACACATCTTCTTAGGATTTTATCAGGGCCTAGCTTGAAGAGATTCCCCCCAATCCATGTGAATGGGGGGATTTTTCTGATGATTTGGCTCCTCTCCCTGAATGAAATATTAGGAGGGAGTCTTCCAGCAACCAAGTAGTTGGCTATATCAGTAAACCATGGTGAGAGTGTTGATATGGAAAAGAGGTGTTGATCTGGAAGCCAGTCATCCACCATTCCTTCTTCACCTGCAGGGAGAACTAACCTGGACAAAAAATCTGCAACAACATTTTCCTTTCCAGGTTTATCAACAATAGTCAAATCAAATTGTTGCAAAAGTAAAAACCATCTAATTATTCTAGCATTAATACACGATTTGTTCATTTAATACTTGATGGCTGCATGGTCAGTGTTAACAAGGCTTTGATATCCAGTGACATAATGCATGAAGTTGTTCAATGCATGGACAATGGCCAAAATCTCCTTCTCAATAACAGTATAATTTAGCTCGGTTTTGGACAAATTCTTGCTAATGAAATAAATGGCATAAGGGATTTTGTCCTCTAATTGTCCTAATTCTTCCCCTAAATTTTTTTCGGATGAATCAGTGTGGATATGGAAAGGAAAAGTTCAATTTGGACCTCGAAGGATGAGGGAAGTAGTCAACTACTTCTTAATGAGCTCAAAAGCCTCTTGACAAGGACCAGACCAAATAAACTTAGAATCTTTGGCCAATAACCCAAATAATGATGAAGCCATCTTGCTGAAATATTTGATGAACCTTCTATAGTAACCAGCTCAGCCTAAGAAACTCCTGACATATTTCTGTTTTTGAGGTGCAGGTACCCTTTTGATGATAGTGATTTTTTTATGGTCTACTTGTATTCCTACTTGGGATATGGAGTGTCCTAATACAACAGCTGATTTCTTCAGGAATTCACACTTTTTTGGGCTCAAGGAGAGATGCATCTTGATGCACCTTCTTAGTACCTTACCCAAATTGGAAAGAGCTTCCTGGAAGTCATCCCCATATGGTGTGAAATCATCCATGTAAATTTCAATAGAGTCATGGACTAACTCAGAAAATATGCTCAGGAAATCTCTCTGGAAGGTGGCTGGGGCATTGCATAACCCAAAGGGTAGGACTCTATAAGCAAAGGTACCCCAAGGGTAGGTGAAAGTAGTCTTATCCTAGTCTTCAAGGCTAGTTTGAATCTGATTGTACCCACTGAACCCATATAAGAAGGAAAATAACTTCTTCCCTGCAAGGCAATCTAGGACTTGGTATATAAAGGGCAAAGGGAAATGGTATTTCTTGGTGGCTTTGTTAATTTCTCAATAATCAACACAAATTCACCACTTCCCATTCTTCTTTGGGACTAGGACAAGAGGAGATACCCACTCACTATTGGATATAGGATATATGAACTCCGCATCCAATAGCTTCTGCAACTCTTCTTTGAATATGTCCTTTAGAGCCGGGTTCATCCTTCTTTGGGGCTATCTCACAGGCTTGCATCCTTCTTTGATGTAAATGTGATGTCTTAATACTGAAGGATGCACCCCTTTCATGTCCTTGTAATCCCAAGAAAATTCTTCAAGATTTTCTTTCAAAAGCTGGCATAGCTTCTTCTCTTCTTCATTTGAGAGGTTTGGGTTGATTTTCAAAGATATGGATGGGCCAAACTTGACAGCCTTGGTGGGTTCAGAGGTTGTCTCAACTGATTGCACTTCCATCCAAGGTTGGCTTTCAGACTCTTTGACTATGGTTTCGATAGGAGTGTTAGTGGAGGACTGGTTTTGAATGGCATAGTCGAGGAGTTCATCTTCATCAAGTTGCCCCCCTTTAAGGATAACATCTATGGTACATATACAGCAGTGTTATGTAACTCATCTTCTTCATCCTCTAATCATATATGGAGATCATGATCAATGGAAGGCTGGGCTGGAGGATATAACACTAGTTGTTAAGACAAAATCCCATTTTTGATAATCATGTTTTAGGCCCGACAACTAATATAAGTGTCTGCAGTGGCTAACCAAGGTCTCCCTAAGATGAGAGGATAACCATTAAACTTGGTTTTTGGCTGCAGGACCACGAAATATTTAGGATACTCCCAAGAGTCAATGGTAACCATAATATCCCCAACAATTCCTTCCGGAGTTACTATGGACCAATCTGCAAGTTGCATAACTGTTGTGGTTTTCCTCAAAGTCCCTTGGAGATTAAGTTTCAACATAGTTTCCTTGGTCATGATATTGATGGCAGCCCCTAAATCAATAAGAGTGTTGGGGACTATGAAACCATCTATATGTACATCAACAACTGGACTACTAGGGTCCAAGTATTTTGGAAATATCACCTTCCCCAGCATCAGGTCAGACATTTGTCCTGCCACATTGATGGTGGGGGTATCTCTCTTCCTTCTTCTAGGTTTCTTGAAGCACTTTTCTATGATGAGCCTATTGTATATAGGGACATCCTTAATGGCCTGGAGAAGTGGTATATTTACACAAAAAAATTTCAATTCTCCCAGGAGTTCAATCTCCTCTGGGGTGTGTTGACTAGGGTGGATCAAGCGCTCAAGAAAAAGAGGTTTTTGGATTTGAGTGTTATCGTCTTCCTTTTCCTCCTCAACCTCTACAAGTGGAGATGGGGGATGGTTGTCTAGGAGTACTCTTCCCAACCTGATATTAACCTCCTGTATCTCCAAAGCATAAGCTAGATGGGATGTTTCTCCACTGGAAGCCTGTTGTGCCTGTATGTTGTTCGGGTTCGAATTGGGCTGTGCAGGTATAGGTAGCCTAGGTGGAGTAGCATGAGTAAGCTGAGGTTTAGGTTGGGGTGTAGGCATTAGAGCAGGTAGTTGATTTTTTTGAGGCCTCCACCCTTGGGATGGGTTGTTCCACTAAGGTTGTTGTGGAACATACTGCTGAAATGGTTGGTTTACTGGCTGAGGATGATATGAAGGGTTGGAAGGCCAATTAAGAGGTGTAGAGCAGGATGGAGGAGTGTAGGTGTACCAAGGTTGCATGGGTGCACTCTAATTGTTGTAATAGTAAGAGTGAGGTGCACCTTGCATACCTTGTTGATATGACCGAGGGCCCTGAGGCCTTCTCTAGTTGATGAAACAGAGTTGCTCTAGCATTTTTTCCCCACCTTGATATACAGCTTTAAGTCTAGGTAAGGAGGGACACTTTTCTGTGGCATGATTCTCCTCACAGACTAAGAAAACCTCTATGACATTTAGTGGACATTCATTTCTTGGGTGTTTCCTGGTACATCTAGGACAAAATATGGCCAAGGCTCTCTCTTCTTCCTCTTGCTTGATTTTGACCTGCATTGTGTCCATTTTCAAATCAAAGGTGTGCAGCATGTCACTCTTGATGTCCTATAGCATGTTTCCAATATCATGTTTTATGAAGGTGGAAGAGGAAGGGGTATTGGATGCACTTTGGCTAGCTCTGCCCTTCTTCCTAAATGCCCTAAAATGGTTCTGAAAGAAAATTTTGATTTTTTCATAGGGTTGTTCGTAGATATCTCCTCCTAATAACATATTCAAGGTTTATATCATCTCTTCACTAATCCCTCGAAGAATTACAAGTTTAAGTGAGTCAGAATCAAGAGTACATTTCTCTCTCTTATAGTGCAATTGAAACCTCTCTTCATAATCCTCTAGGGATTCATCTGGCCCTAGAATCATCCTAAATATCTCATCCTTATTTTCCTTGGACCTATAGCAGTCTTTGTACTTTCTGCTGAAGGTCTCTTCCATCTGTGCCTAGGTAGTGATGATAGCCCCATGTAGACCCATGAACTAGCGCAAGGCTTCATCTTTAAGGGTGGATGGGAATAGCTTCAACTTTTGATCATCAAAGGTGTAGTCATAAGTCCTACAGACAACAGCGAATTCAAACATGAATGTGTCAGGGTCCTCAGAGGTAAGTCCATGGAAGTGTGGAAGAGCTGAGGGGCTAATTTTTTTCATCATAGTTTCCCCATATACCTTTCTTATGGGAAAGGCTCTTTAGGTCCCAACCATGGTTAAGATAGGTGAAGCAGGTCCCTCAGTTGAAACAAGGTCTTCTTCTTCTTCCCCAATAAGATCCTCAAAATATTCAGCAGGCTCTCCTATAGGGGGTTCAATCTCACTGCCACTGAAGAAGAGTGAAGGGTGGCTAGGAGGTGATGTGGGAGTTTTAGGTAAGGTTTGTCTTTGAGTATTCCTAGTCCTACGAGGCATGAAAATCAGATATTTTTTTTACTTTTTAAATATTTCTGAGGTGACATGAAAAGAAAGGAAAGCAGAAAATAATGCTAAAACAAAATCAAAATATCTACTAGACACCTCCCTAGCAACAGCGCCAAAAAGTGGGGAGCCCTAGTTTTGCACCAAGAATGTTGCAACTCCCAGGGGCTACCCTACTTTACTTTATCAACCCAGGGTTCGTACAAACTTTGAGGTGACTATGCTATATACACAGAAGATGCAGTTTGTTCATGTCATCATATTTTGCTTCACGAAAGGGTGTTATTTCTTAAATTATGAGAACAACTAGAAAGTAAATTGCTGGAAGGAAATGACAGTAAGGAAACTGAAATAAATTGGTGGAAAGGAATGCCAAGAATGAAACTAATTCAATTTGCAGAAAATAGATAGCATAAAGGAAATTAATTCTAAACCACACTTAACGTGGCCAAACGGCTAAATGCACTCTACATATCCTATGATATATCTACCATACTTCTATCCATGCAACTAAATATCCATGCCTTAATTTTAATTAAAAATAATTAATTTGCAGCTTAGAGGGAAGAAAAAGGTCTAATAGGGATAATGGGGGGTTTAACACATGAAATGAGGTTCGAAAGTAGAAAGAGGGGTTTAAACCCTTAGGAAACCTTATTCTAACGCAATAAATGACTTCAGAGTGAGAAGAACTCATAAATGTGATGGCAGAATGCGATGGACAACAAAATTTGTGATGTGCAATGTCGCAATCACAACTTCGCAAGTTTAAATGGATGGCAATAAGGACTTAACAAAATGAACTAAATGGTGCCCAGTGCAAAGTGCGAAGAGTGACGTGGTGGGTCGCGAATCGCAATATCACAAGTTTACAAGGATAGCGATAAGTATTAAGGAAACTAAACAATGCACAATGTGAAGTGCGAAGAGTGATGTGGCAGGTTGCGAATCGTAATATCGCAAGTTTACAAGGATAGCGGTAAGGATTAAAGGGAATAAACTAAAGGGTGCAAAGTGTGAAGAGTGACGTGGTGGGTCACGAATGGAAATATCGCAAGTTTACAAGGACAACAGTAAGGATTAACAGGAATAAACTGAAATGTGTGAAATGTTATTTGCGATGTGGTAAAGGTTGTGGGATGAAATTTTCGATGTGTTAAGTTTCGCGGGATGTGATGTGCAATGGGGATGATGTGGCAGTGGAAAAAGTTAAGAGTTTTGATTTGTAATTTCACAATTGCAAAGAATGAGCGATGAGTGTTAACGGTAGAAGGTAACCGGTGCGAAGTGCAATTTGTGATTTCGCAATATCGCAATCGCAAGGAATGGGCGATAAGTGTTAAGGTAATCATTAAATGTTGAGATTGTGAAGTGCGACGTACGGTGGAGGGAGTCTCGAGGAGCAAAGGCGGAGGTTGGATTTTCGGTGGTTCTGTATGGTTTTTCATGTGTTTTTTGTAAAAAGGGTAAGGCGACTGTGAACGGAGAAAAATAGAGAAGTAAGGCTAAAGAGCTTAAGGGTGTTCGAAAGAAGGTAAGTGCAACGCTAGGGTGAGAAGTAAAGGAGGGAAATGGAAGCATAAGGGAAGTGCTCAGAAGTGAAGCACACTTGTGGATTCATGTATGGGAAACATGCAGAAATGCAGGATGAAATAGTGAAGGAAAGGCTTGGACATGGTAATACAAAATCTTCGTCGAACTCAAACAGAAAAAAATTTTGGTTTGTGGGAAGGTATGCCCCTACTCAAACTCTATTGACAGAGATGAGAGGTGGGAGACCTGACCATAGTTTTGGATTTTTCCCTCTATTTCACTATGCATAAGCAATTAAAACTACAACAACACAAAACTAAATAGCAATGAAACTTATCAGAAGTAGATCTAACTTAAATGACAGAGGAAAAACTAGATAAATGATAGAAAGGAAAAGATAATAACAGAAGAGAAGTTGAGGCACATGGATTGGGCCCTAACCCATGAGCCTAGCCCTATGAACTTAAATCAATAAAATGAAATCAGTCTACTCATTTCATAAAAGAATAACTGCATACATCTATGAAAGTTTTGATCCCTTAATGAAACAAAAATCTTCAATAGTTCACAACAATAATTCTGAATGGAAGCGAGACTAGGATAGACTAAATATTCCTAGCTCTAGCTCTGCTCTATTTATTCTACAAGGCAACTACCAACAACTCCCTAGAAAATGTTGATTGAGTCCACTAGACTCCAAGTAAACAAATATTGATTGCTCTCCTCTTTGAGTTGCTCGGCTGCCTCCGAAATTCGAATTGCTAGAGAGAATCTTTGGGATCCTTTGAATGCCTTTGAGTGTGGACAATCCTTCTATAATTTTTCCTTGATGTCTCCTCCAAGTCTTTGTGATAAAAACTTTATAAAAATGCTTAATAATTCATGATTTTCTGCACTCAACCTTATATTAGGCATTCAAAGTATGTTAGCCTTAATCACCACCTATAGTAGCATCATAAACCCAAATAATAATAAAAATGCAAGAAAAAGAGATCTAAGAAGGAAAAAAGGTGACTATTAACCCCTTCAAATATGTCTAGTGATGGAGCACATCACACCCCCCTAGAGGAGAAAAGTCAATAGAATCGACCTACTAGATTCACAACCTGGATTAACTCTTGGGGGGGTCTCGGCTCGATTCTGACTCTTATTTCTCCACCCGCTGAAGAGGGATGGGGACCACATCTGTTGCACCATACACCGAGGTGCCATCAACATCACTATGTGAGCTCTGTGGTAAAAAGGTAAAGGTATTGATGAGATCCCTCATTAGACATATTTGGAGGGGTTAATAGCCACCTTTTTGCCTTCTCAGATCTCTTTTTCTTGCATTTTTATTATTATTTGGTTTTATGATGCTAGTATAGGTGGTGATTAAGGCTAACATACTCTAAGTGCCTAATATTGTTAAGTGCAGAAAATCATGAATTATTAGCATTTTTATAAGGATTTTATCATAAAGACTTGGAGGAGACAAAAAAGAGAAATTATAGGAGAATTTTCCACCCTCCTTAACTCTCAAAGGCAGCCAAAGGATCCCCAAGGATTCTCTCCAGCAATTCGATTCGAGAGGCAGCCAAGCAACTCAAAGAGGAGTGCACCCAATATTTTTTTGTCGGGAGTCAATTGGACTCAATCACTATTTTCTAGGGAGCTATTGGTAGCTGCCTTGTAGAATAAATAGAGCAGAGCTAAAGCTAGGAAGAGTTAGTCAATTCCAGTAGATTCTAGTTGGAACTTTGTTGCAAGCTATTGGGTTTTTTATTAATTACTCAGTGATCAAACTTTCATAGATGTGTGAGGATATTCTTTTATGAAATGAGCAAATTGATTTCATTTTACTGATTTAAGTTTCAGAGAGCTAGGCTAGTGGGTTAGGGCCCAATCCATGTGCCTCAGCTTCTATGTTGTTACCATTCTTTCCTTTCTGCCATTAAGTTAGTTTTATTTCTGTCATTCAATTAGTTCTGCTTTTAATAGTTTCATTGTTGATTAGTCTTTTCTTTCAGTTTGTGGTTGTAGTTTTCATTTGCTTGCGAGTAATAGAATAGAGGAAAACCAAAAATTTGTGGATCAAGACCCCCTTATCATCTCTGTCAATAGAGCTCGAGGAGGGTAAACCTTCCCACAGACCCACAAACTTATTTCTGTTCACTATTCTAAGATTAAAAGTAGAGTTTCATTACCATTTTCCAGTCTTCCTTTGCATGGTACTTTCACGCATTTGTCTATTTCTCTACACATAATTTAGTAGGTTGTTTGCAGGAATCAGTAGAAAAAGCTCCAAGGATATTATCTAGTCGTTCTGCTTTCTTTTCCAGTCCCTATCCATATCTGAGTTATGCCTCTGAACTTTGCTTTTGCGCCTCCATTACCTCATGTTTTCTGCTTATTTTAACTATTGCACCCATCTTTTATTCCCAAAAACACTTAAACCCTTGAGCCTGCCTAATTCCTTTATTTTTATCATTCACCATTTCCTTACTCATTTTAATGCATAAACACTTGAAAGCCATCGAAATTTGACCTCCGCCTTTTCTCCTTAAATCTCCCACTACTGTACATCGCAATTTGCAAATCGCAACTTTTCCCCTTTTTCCTTAACACTTACCGCTCATTTTTTTCTGATTGCAATATTGCGATATCACATATCGCAAATCACAACATTTTCCCTTTCTCCTTTACAACATACCACAATTCCCGAATTGCAATTGACTTACTCATTTTAATGCAAAAATGCTTGAAAACCATCGAAAGTCGACCTTTGCCTTTGCTCCTCGAATCTCCCGCCATTGTACATCGCAATCGCACTTCGCATGGTTTAGTTCTTTTCCTTTAAACACTTCCACTCGCTTTCGCCCATGGCGATATTGTGAAATCGTACTTCGCATTTTTTTCCCTTTTTCTTTTAACACTTACCGCTCACTTTTGCCGATTACGATATTGCGATCGCGCTCCACCGTCAATCCCACCACCACGTCACCCATCGTAAATCACACTTCGCACCATTTAGTTGGTTTTCGTTAATTCTTACTGCTCTTTCTACCGATTGCAATATCACACTTCACACATCGCAACTTTCACCATATCGCAAATCGCTCGTCGCAAATTTTACCACATCGCAAATCGCTCATCATAAATTTTTCCCTTTTCTTTTAAGACTTACCGCTCCTATATTCCAATTGCAATATTTTGATAGCGCTCTGCCACTGGTCCCACCGCCATGTCATCTACCCCGTCGCACATCACAAATTGCACTTTTTAATTTGTTCCTGTTAACCTTTACTTTGCAATATTGCGATTGCAATATCACATATCACATATCGCAACTTTTTCCTCCATCGCACCTCCGCCAACGCATTTTTCAATCCATTCCACTCCAAATCCATTTTTTGCGCTATAATAAATTTTTATAAGGTTTAACCCCTCTCTTTCCACTTCTAAGCCTTGTTTCATGTGTTAAGCCCTCCATTAGCCACTTTAGCCTTTTTTTCCTCCAAGATGTGAATCAACACTTTTTCAATCAGAATTAAGCCATGGATAGCTTAATTGCATGGATATAAGCATGATAGATAGAGCATAAGATAAGTAAGGTGTGTTTATCCAATTGGCCAAGTTAAGTGTGGTTTAGAATTAGTTTCCTTTTTGTCATTTCTTTTCTGCAAATTAAATTAGTTTCCTTCCCGTCATTTATTTTCAGCAATTTAATTTAGTTTCCTTCTGTCATTTCCTTCTTGCACATTAAATTAGTTTCATTTCCATTATTTCCTTTATGAAAATTAATTTATTTTCCTTTCTGTCATTTCCTTCCTGAAATTTACTTTTTAGTTTTTATCATAGTTAAGAAATAGAACCCTTTCGTAAAGCAGAAGAGGATGACATGAACAGAGTGCTTCTGCTATGTATATAGCACTGTCACCTCCAATTTTGTACAAACCTCGGGTTGATAAAGTAAACTATGGAAGCTCCTGGGAGTTGCAGCACCCTTGGTGCAATACCAGGGCTCACCAGGTATCCCCCTCCATTTTTTGTCCAGTCGCCCTACTAATCACCTTACTGCCACTTGTCACCTCCTCATAATCTTACCTATCATCAGGTTACCGTTTTCTCCTACCTATAAAAATATGACCCATTATCCAATGGATTTTAAAATTATATTTCTTGTAGTCGAGTCCTCCTACCTCTCCACAAAATTGTTCACCTATCATATAGTCTAGAGCTTGTTGGCTTGAGGGGTCCTCACCTAGGTTCAGAGGTGAAGGTTTCCCAACAAGCTCCTATACTACTGGCCCTTTCGGCAGTGACCTGCTTGCGTAGGTCAAATTCTCACCCGAAGCAGTATGGTAGGGTGTTGGAATCAGGTTTCCACACCCTAAGAGAGAGAAGGTAATAACGCAGGCCTGTAATTATCAGATCTAAACAGAAGGATGTTTCGCAGGGTTCCATAATGTAACCAAACTATATGTTTATCACATCTGCTCTAGCGGGCTCGCATCCACATGCACATCATTAATTATAACCATAAAACAACATAACTGTAGCCAATAATGTCAACACAGACAGTTTGCGTTAATTAACAGAGATGTAATCAACAAGCGCAATTACAATTTTATCATAGTAATGTACTAAATGCAAAGACCTTCATATCATAGAGATAAACAACCAAGTTCGCAGCTTAATCAGATAACCTTAGTTTGCATTAATCATAACAGAACAGATCCAGATAACATCAGATGGTTCAGCAATACTTAGCATATATTATGTATCAAAATCTTCATACATTCCCAAAATACCACCTGTGCACACAACCAATAGGGTTCGCACGCAACAAGACAGAGGATCTCTACACACACATCCAACAGGAGTCCTAACCCAAAAAAACCCAACCCAGATCTGGCAATTCGTACTTCGCTTCAATCTCTATTCATTCTCTACCTATTGACTCAAAAAGGTTCAACTATTTATACTAATTTAGCCTATGCATCCAATGGTTTGCAAACCATGTTTTGTGAACTCTTAGTCTACCCTTGACCCGCTTACAATGCATCAGGGACTTTGACCCACCCCAAAACCCCTACGTTAGACTAAATATAATTAAAATGGACCAGATTCGCAGTTTTGTAGGAGACCCTATTCCAACAGTCCCCTAATAAAATCTTGTGACTCATCCCAAGTCACTGAGGGGGTGGGGTCTCCACCTGTGCCTGCAACAGTTTGATCGCTTCGGCCAATGGGGGCAGCATGGCAACATGGCTTCACTTTAGGCAGTAGTATTCTGGGAAATTTCAAACAATTTCTGTGAAATCAGGCCTTTTGTCGCAACGGTGACACTTTCTAGAGTTTAGTTGAGCTACTTTACTACTACATCAGCATCTTGTGATAGTCTAAGGGCGTCAGCAGTCCAAGGCTTCAAGCGGTCAGTGAGGGCCTTCTTCTTCTATTGAAGCACTTCTATTTCATCTTGGGGGTCTTGGCTGGTTCGTAATCATGTTAGGTGCTGAGCAGGAACCAATTTGGGCAGGGTGGCTTCCAAAGTTGCAAACATCTCCTCTTTCTGCTGTAGGGTCTAGGTTATTTCACACAAGAGCGAATTGCGTTGGACCTTGGTCCACAGCTGCATCGCAGTATCCAGTAGTTGAGCACCCTGTGCGATTTGCTCGGTGATGACATTTGTAGCAGCGATGACCAGCGCAGATCACTGGGCTCGCACCTCCGAAGGTGTTTTGGGTTGCAATTTCGCCTGCAGATCGGAAATCTGCTGCTCCATCCATGACTTAACTTCTGCAACTGTTGTTCGATACATCTTCAATGTGGTGACCAACCCTTTAACCTTTTCCTGGGGCATAGCAGTAGCCGAAATCTCTGTTGTAATTTCTATGCAGAGCTAGTGAATGAAGCTTTCGAGCTCCTTCTGCTGCATGGTGGCCAAGGCAGTTGCGGCATTGCATTCACTGATCGTTCGCTCAGCCATGTCTAGTTGTTGGTGAATCTACAAGTCCCAGCGCTGAATCTCCTGGAATATACCTGAGTGGAGTCCCTGTAAAGCATATTGGGGTAGTCTGGCTAATTCTAGCTGGACCTCCTGGAAACTATGGACCTGCATGCTCAGGTCGAGCGAACTGATCATAAGGGCAACGCCAGGCAAAGAGCAGAGGCGGCTTTCTATTGTTGTGAGCATAGCACTATTGGTAGCTTGCAGCGTCCGTCCCAAAGTCACACTAGTGTGCAGTGTGTTTGTCTTTAGTTGCAGCTAACGTATTTTGGCCTGTAATGTGACGAGCACAGCCTTCTGTTGTTCTTCAAGGGCCTCCCATATATCCTTCATGGCTAGAGAGACTGCATCAACAATCTGTTCAAGGTTACCATCAGTCAAGGTGATAGTTTCATCATGCTATGTCCTTTGAGCGCGTTGCTTCTTCCGGGGTCCTTTAGCAAGCTCACTTATGTGCTTCGTTCCTCGAGGGGATGCATCCCATCCTTTTGTCCCTAAGTTGAGCTGCAAATCTTTCTGTGTGGCTCCTTTGGCATCCTTCTCCTCAGTCCGCTTCTGCTGCGCATATTTCTTCGCAGCCAGTTCCATGTCCTTCTCGTTACTTTTTTTGGATCCTCCCATATCCTTACTAGTGGCAGGGGGAAGTACTTGGGTGGTGTTGGCATATTTTGGGCCCTGCACTCCGGTTTTGAAGCCAAAATTCCATGGCACATGCCAGAGTGCAATAATACTGTCAATTTCCTTGTCTGCAACCATATAGGGGAGAGAGGTCCAAGCTTTCTCCTTTCGGCTCTGAATTTCTATGTTGTGCATGGACACCTGGAAGGTTGCGATGCACTTGTACTTGTCATAGACTGTGGGTGATAAGCGTGGGCGAGAGTTGATGGCAGTTGCCATGCTGCTCTGGAAGAGGACCCAGAAGACTTGATTGTCCTCTATGCATTGCGCATCCTTGGAGTCCCACAAATGCACATAGCGGGCTCCTTCACACATATCCGAGGTAAGCTCAGGGAGGAAAAACTCTGCATGAGATTCCCAGGCGTCCAACGCGATGAGGAACATCAGCCACGAGTAACAAAAAGTGTGCCCTAAGTCCTAGGATTCTCGTACGTTAGCCAAGAATTTGTCACATAAGTATTGAGCCCAATTGAAATGGACTCCTTCTGCACATTTTCCTGCTAGCTGGATCACATAGGCAGGGACAGTGGCGACTTGGCATTTTCGCATCAACTTGCACGCCGGAAACATCATGCCTAACTGCGTAGTGGGATCATTGATGGATTTGATGATAGACCCTCGGGTATTTCGCTCCACCTTGAATTTCTGATGCATTAATTCAGCAATCTCAACTTCGTACTTCTTACCCACTCACTCCAGAGGGCTTGTTCCATTCATCGGAAGACCAGTAATCATGTGAATCAGCACAGCATCAAAAGGGGTCCTGTCCTAGATCCATAGGCAGTCGTCGTGAATTAGGGCGAGCAGCTACCATGCGAGCCGATCCGTAACCTTGCAATGACCAAAATGGGGCATCCTGAGCAAGTTTAGGAGCCCGAACCTGGCCAACCCCCGTACCCAGTGCTTGGGGACAACTGTAACTCCATTTTCATCATGAATTGTGTCGAGGTATAGTGCAGGTGCTAGCTCAGGGAACACTTCGAAGTTGGCCAAGTCATGATCATCAAACCTGACCTCATGAAGCTTACCAATAGGTTTTCCAATGATGGGAACCTCGCCTGGGGTTAGTGTCATTTGTAGGTAAGTGACCAAACCATCAAAATTCTTCGACATGCGCGTTGATGCTCTATGTGGTCAAACAAAGGGAGGCAACCAGTGAATTGGCTTGACAGTTTGTGCTTCCTCTCGAGCTACCTTCAGGGATTTCATGGTTCGCGAGGAAGTTCACGACTTTCCTGCAGCCCATTTCGTGGGATTTGAGGGCTTTCCGAAGCTCTGTTCCTTTGCTTTTTCTTTTCTCGTGGTTGGGCTCGATGTGGAGAGAATCTCTTCTGCCTCATACTCGATTTCCACTACTTCCTCAGTCCCCTGTTCCACAGAGGTCATTGGTTCAGAAGTCTCAGCGGGGTTCGTAGCCGTCATCCTCGCCAAAAAACAAACTCTAGGTTGCTACTATCTGAGGGGGGAGGTTTATCGAACATGAAGGAGACACTATAAACACATAGCATCTTGCAGCACCAAATCGTCACAACAAGATAAGCCAAGTACGAGCTATACAACTTATACGAAACCCTTGTCTGGTTTGGTTGACTCCTTTTATAGCTAGCGTGAGTGGTTAGTGGTTGGGCAAGTTGCACTTGGAACTTACCATCATGTAAACGGTAAAAAATATCTCACAATCACCTCATTAAATGCCAACCACCCACTCCATTCAACGGTACATTTTTCATTTTACTTGATTTGACTGTCCCAACGGCTAGTTTTCGCAGCTCTGGTGCGCTCAACGCACACCTGCGCTCCCAGTGTGCCTGTGTGCGTTCAGCAGGCCTCCTATGCGCATGGTGGTCCATCCAATGTTCCATCTACGTTCTAATTGGGCCTATTGTCTTCTTTCTAGTGTGAAACTCCCCTGACACCCAGCGGCCCTACGAATCAAAATGGCCTTGCGAAGCAGCTCTTTCAGAGGCGTTGTGATCACTGCGTACTCCTGTCTAGTCTTCTGTAGTAGCCTGTGAAGCAGAGGAGTGAGCGCAATTGTTTCATAGCTGTAGGTGCTACCTAATCCACAACTTCCATAGTATCCACCATCTTGAGAGAGTTTCTGTAGGGGATGCACCTATCAATTATGCACCTTTTCCCACCATCGGTAGTTATCTTGTGTAAGTCTGCGTAGCTTTGGATTACTAGTCTGGGTTGTTCCCTGCGTAAGTGAACCAGAGGGTTGAAGCGCAGGAGTAACATTGTCCGACATGCTCCTCATTCCTAGAATGTTGTCTTACACTCATCCCACGACTTCACAGGTGTTGCGAGTAGGGTGAGACTGAGGGCCCACACCCTTTGTTCCCTGGGAACCTCGGCCTCGAATATCCGTAAAAATTCTTTTAAACTTCCGAACCCATCAAAGTGGGATAGGTCCCTTACCTCCGAGGATATACGTCAGAATTCCTTCATAATTCTAAGACATCACAGCACAGACACATCGTGCAATCAGTTTTGCCAATTTTCTATTTCTCCGTCGGAGTCAGAGAAACAGTTGTTATCCTTTTCCCAGCAGAGAATGCCATCAGCCATAAGTTTGATCCAATCTTCATCCTACGTAGTTAACTTGTAGATGTGGTCTACCTCTTCATTGATATGCACCGGCTCTGTATACCTTTACCCCTCTGCGGGATCAAGAGGGACTATCACTCGTACTCCTCCATTCTCAAATATCATGCTTCTCTTCTTTAAGTTGATAATATCGCCCAGGTCGATGGCCTAGTCCAACCCTAGGAGTGCAGGGTAAGGGTCTGCATCTTCCACAATCTGAATGACTTCAAAGTCATCCTGGACCTTAACACCTACGATATCCACTATGACTTGTGATAACTGGCCCAAAGGTATGATCTTCTACTGATTAGCCATGCACAGCTGGATATTGGACCATTCTAACTTAGGTTCTCCCATGTGCTGCCATGTTTTCTTGGGTAGTACGTTCGCATCTGATCCTAGATCCAGAATAACTTGCTCCATGTCAAAATCACTGATTTGTGCTGCGAGCCGCATCTCCCTACCAGTGCATTTCTTGTACTTGAACAGTGTGTTTACATCCTTAACTTCCAGGGGTACTTTGGTATTTTCTACGCAGCTGTCCAATAGTGCCTGGAGGTTCTCGACGGCCTGCTAGTTGCGCAGCAGTTTCATGTATGCTTGTAAAAATGACTGGACACCTTCTCCCTCTTTGGTGGCCGCTGGAACCTGCGAAGTAGCTGTTTCTGTGAAATCCTACTGAGCCGCGATAAAGGTCTCCCTTTCCTTTTGTAGGTCCAGGCCTTCTAATTTTCTGACCGCTTTCCTAATCAGAGGCTCAGCGGCAGCTTTTTCTTCCGCCCCCCCGGTGGCTAGGTCGCTACAAGTTATGATATTAATACCTAGTTCCTTGTTTCGAGGCTCTTCCGTAACCCTTTTCACATTCTGCGTAGGTGTCTGTTGTTTCTCCTGCACCTTAGCTATCAAAATCGAGCAGTCCTCGATCACGTGGTCCAGCTACCTGCAATACCTATAGGATTGCCTTGTAGGGTTTGGGAAGTCCCTTGCAAAGTGATTTATCTCTCCACAGTTATAACAGATCAGTTAGTGTCTTCCTCTACCTGCGCTTCTGCCTCGGCCCCCTCCCCTACCCCTACCGAGGGAGCCCCCGATACTGGAAGGGGTCCTTAGTGACAAAGCATCTATCTGTACCCTATAAAGGTTTCCTCAGTCTATCATCAGATCATAGGTACTGCAATTCTCCTCATCATGCCCCACAGACCTACAAAACCTGAACCATTGCTGCTTAACCTCCGAAATACAAGCGGTAAGGCGAGGGCAGTGGTTGGTGCCGTGCAATCCCGCCATGCGACAGTCATCACACCATAGTGTCGACCTACTTGGTCCTGCAGCTTCTATAGGGCGCAGCGGGCTAGGTCCTTCCGCCTGCATGTAGTCTGCTAATAGCAGACAATTGTCCTTCGTGTGGCCATTCACCCTGCATCGTATGCACCACCTGTCAGGGCTAGCCTCCGCTCCTCGTTCCTTTCACAGGTTTTGGATCTCCATATGCATTGCTTCTAGCTGGCCTTGTATCTATTGGACACCCAGTTGGGTTTCATCTTGTGGTGCAGCCTCCAACTTCATTGCTATCTCCAAGGCCTTCTCCTGTGACTCAAAGTCTTGGTGGCCCATTGGTATGTCTAGGTGGGGTAGCAACATAGCAATGAACCATTCCGCATGCTGCCTGTCATCATACTAGAATCCTCCTTCTCTGATTACTTTTTTCAATTGCTGATCAGCTTCCCATACCAACTCAGATGGACCTTTCTTGAAATCTTTCAGGTTGTTCACTCTCTAGGATTAGGCCTTAGGCTTCTTGAACTGTTGCATCAAGGCATTCTTAATGTCCTCAATGCTTTTGTTCGCATGCTGCTCTAGGTATCCCATGTACCAGTCCAGGGCCCTTCCTTCAAAAGTAAGAGATATTTGCGCTCTTTTCACAGCATCGCTTACTACATTCTGCGCAGTCCATACAGACCCTACGACAAAACAGAACCGATCCATATCTTTGTCCCCCACACCCTTGAAGGTGGGAAACTTCATCTGTGAAGTCATATCGTCTTCCGGTGGTGGCGAAGGAGAGTTCTTGCCCCTGCGCAGACTCAAAGATGGTGTTGATGGAGGGCTATGCGCAGCAAAATCAGTCACTGAACTGTAGACGGAATGATCTCCCTCTTTATTAGTTTTGTAGTACTTACATCTACGTGTTGTACCCTTACCTTGATCGAGGCTCATTCACTCGGTATGGCTACAAAGGATACTCTTTTCGCACAATAATATCTTAATCAATAATGGAAAAATTTTTAGAAACTTACCCCAAAAACCCTTGAAGAACCTTTGCTCCACTTCTGAGTAGGACACAAATTGATCGATTGCAAATTCAGTCATAAATCCTCCTATCACCCTATGATCCACCGTGCGATTAATGGTATTATCAGTCTTCTCCAACTGCCAGATCAGTTCTGGAGTCCACTGTGTGACCCATTCATCCTTCCAACACTTCTGAAAATCAACCAGTCTTCTGAGCCACTCCTGCAACTCAATTGCAAAAGTTACGAAGAAAATCTCGTAGATTTCCAAGAAAATGTACTTATTTTTCCACTCCTCTGCGGTTAAGTTTGCACTGCGATTTTCTTTTACATCGAACTCCTGAACTTGCTTTTCAAACCATTCGTTGATTTATTTCTTTTTAGGCTTCCAATATAGCCATGGCATTACTCGATCTCTCCCTCAAAATGCTCCCGGTCCTGGCAACGGAACCATTTGTTGGCTCGAGGGGTCCTGACCCAGGTTCAGAGGTGAAGGTTTGCCAACAAGCCCCTATACTACTGGCCCTTTCGGCAGTGACCTACTTGTGTAGGTAAAATTCTCACCTGAAGCAGTATGGGAGGGTGTTGGAACTAGGTTTCTACACCCTGAGAGAGAGAAGGTAATAACACAGGCCTGTAATTATCAGATCTTCACAAAAAGGCGTTTCGTAGGGTTCTAGAACGTAACCAGACTATAGTTTTATCGGATCTACTCTATTTTTAACAAAGATGTAATCAACAAGCGCAATTACAATTTTATCACAATAATATACTAAATGCAAAGACCTTCATATCATAGAGATAAACAACCAAGTTCGCAGCTTAATAAGATAACCTTAGTTCGCATTAATCATAACAGAACAGATCCAGATAACATCAGATGGTTCAGCAATACTTCGCATATATAATGTGTCAAAATTTTCATACATTCCCCAAATACCACCTGCGCACATAGCCAATAGGGTCCGCACATAGCAGGACAGAGGATCTCTGCGCACACAGCCAGCAGGAGTCCTAACCCAAAACAACCCAACCCAGATCTAGCAATTTCTACTTCACTTCAATCTCTATTCATTCTCTACCTATTGACTAAAAAAGGTTCAACTATTTATACTACTTTAGCCTACGCATCCAATGGTCTGCAAACCATGGTTTGATGACTCTTGGTCTACCCTTGGGTTTGCGGACTCTTGGTCTACCCTTGACCTGCTTACAATGCATTAGGGGCTTTGACCCACCCCAAAACCCCCTCGTTAGACTAAATATAATTAAAATGGACCAAATTCGCAGCTTTGTAGGAGACCCTACTCCAACAGAGCTTCCTCAACGTTGTTAGTCCAAAATTCTCCTGGTCAATCAGGTAACATGCATGCCTTCTACTTATATTTTTAATCCTTATACTCAAAATGAAGAAGCCTGCACCTAAAACTCCTAAACTGCGAGAGGTTAAACCCTCTTTAGACATTGAGTGTCTCATGGACAATGAATCTAAAATCCGTGACTCACCATGCCCCTACCACTTGTCAGACCTCCGATTAGACATGTATGACCACCATTTCAAGGTAGAATAACCCTTTAGGGTAGTGGAGTTTGGGTTTTACTACCAAATTGCACCATATGTCTATCATTTGCATAGTTTGTTTCATGGCTTGCAGCGTCCTATGTTGAAGACAAAAATTGCTTCATATCATCCACTAGAGTGAAGATCCTGGAGATAACTCTAGAACTAGTTCAAAAGGCTATGGTTTAGCCAATTTCTCCTAACTCTAAAAAATTCACAGAAACTACCATGTTATATATCTATAACGCTCTCCCAGCTGGGGAACAACATGCTTTCTTGCAAATTATTTTGGCTCCTAGCCACCAATCCTTACCCATTGCTGACTCTTTTCCCCTACTTATGTTACAGAAGTTGTACAACCCATCCTCATGGGTATTCCCCTATTGTTTGGTTAAGATGATGCAACTAATATTACCAAATTTTCTATAGGGTTTCTAAGAGTGAATCTTAAATTCTAGCTGCACCATTTTCCTATCATTGCATATTTTAGATACTCTATTTTTTTAATTTGTTGTTGTACACCCATGTGGATTAGTTTGAATACTTGGGCACTAGTCTCATGGATTCACATAAAAAAAGAAAGTATGTATTTGGTTAAGGTGTTGTTTTCAGGAAGAAACCCAACAATGAGGGTTATTCCCATTTCATATCCACTTATATGCCTACAACATACAGAATTATCCATAATGTCTCTCCACCAAGGATTCTTCCCCAACAAAAATAAATCCTCTAGCTCAACAAAGAAGCCAGGGTGAGTTACTGGTACTTATTTGAGGATTATACTAAAATTAGGGTTTATGGGTGTGAGCTTCTTCCTTACCGTTTACCTATCGTTATTCCCATGAGAATATTTTCCCTATAATTCATAAGACAAAACCTACATGTGCATCAAATACAATTTTTTCCTTCCAAGAAATGTTATATGTTCAAATTGGGAAAGCTAATAAGTCCTTTCATTCTAAATACCAGACAAGCCTTGCAACCAATTGAATATTTGTTAAAGGAAATGAATTTTGAAATGGGAGACATTTGGCACTATGACCCCCATGAAATCATTTCAAAGATCATTAATGCCTCAGCTTATGATCATGAATATAGTTTTAAATTTGAATGGAAGGCTAACTTCAATTCTTGGCCTATTAATACAGATATTGATATTGAGACTCTGACTTTAAAGGATAAGTTTCAAAAGAGGAATGTGGATGAGACTGGAGATTTAGAGATGGAAGAAACTCACTCTAGAAAAAGGGCCAAAATTCAAGAAACAATTGATGAAGAGATTGAGACCAATTTAAATGAGACAAATTTGGACCAGTCAAGCTTCCAGGTGACCTTAGAAAACCCAATTCAAGCTTCTTCCTCTTCATTTACAGAGGTAGCATTTCTGATTTCTGCTAGGAGCTAAACAACAATAGGATCTAGTTGGGTTGTAGGGAAGGTAATAGAAGAAAGTAACCATACTATACTTCTGGATACAATGGACCTAGAGAGAAATCAAATGAGGTATTTGTTACACCATTCCTCGACACAATACCTTCCATTAGGATCACAATTTAGGATTGTGGATGTATCGTTGGACATGACTAGTGTCCCTCTGTTAGAAAAAATAAAATTTCATATGCAGCTGGGAGAGATGCTTTATAGCAAATTGAGCCAAAATTCTATGAAAATCAGCAAATTTGAGAAGCTATTGGAGAAGGCTTCCACAAATTTGAAGCAAGAGAGAGATAATTATAAAGCTTGGAATTTACAAAATGACAACTATAGATAACTGGTTTTCAAGCTAGGAGTGAACCCAAAGACAAATATGTGATAGAGACTCTTATCTAGAGTTCACAAGATGAGATCTAAGACCTAAGGCATAATTTGCAGATGACTGCCAATGAACATGCGTAGTCCAAGGAATTAGCCTAGGTGGAAGGCAAAGAATATATTCTAGCTAGGGAAGTGATAGACAGTAATAATCAAGTGGTGGCCCTCAAGCAGCAGATGGCAGAGCTTCAAGAGAGGATTGAATCTCAGATTTTTGTAATGCTTGTACTGGAGAATCCACAAAATCCCACTAAAAATCTCACTAAGACTCTCACTAAATTTCAGCTATCTGAAGGTAAACTCAAGAAAGTACAAGTGGACTTTGAAGTGCATTCTCACAGAAAAGGAGAAATAGGTGGAGACTGCAAGGAGTAACACTGAGCTAATAAAAAAAATATACAAACTGCAAATTAGGATATTACAAAGATGAAAAGTAGGTTGAAAGGTAACATGTCCCTCCTTCATGCCAAACAACTGATATGGGATGAAATCATAACTAAAGTAAAGAACAATTGGGAGAATATAACCCTGATGGCAGAACAAAATTTGTTGTTAAAGATTATGAGTTCGTTATTCTCTCATCCAAGGAGGAGGATGCAAAAATGTTGAGACCAATGAAAAATTCATCCAATATATTAATGAAAAACCAACTAGTGAGTTGAGTACTATAGATATTTTGGATCGAGTAGATGTAATCTAGGAGGTCTCTAAGATGATTAAGAAACAAAATGCTAGAGCCAAGGCCGAGGAATGTCTGGAAAAAGTGCTAAAATATGTAGCTACTTTTGACTCAGATTTTTAGCAGAGGGTTAGAGCTGGATTTCCCAGCTGTTGGGACCTTCTAGGAGGACTAGTCCCATGGGAACAGTACAATCAAATGTTGGTGGAGGCTAAAATAAAGTTTGACTACTCTCACAAGAAGACATCCTGCCTGAAGGGAAAGACTATAGTAAACTATTCGAGGAGGGATTTCCAGTTGCTATGGTTGGTGAGGACCTTATTTCCCACCAATCCAAACTATGTAGGGCTCACCAGTTTTAAGATCGTATATCCAAACTTCTTTTGTTCTCCTTTTCCAAATCCAACACTATGGAAAAAGTGTGACCAATTCATTAATCCTCCATCACTCCAGGTCATTGAGCCAAGATATTTTCCTTCGAAGGCAGCCCAACAAAGATGAAGATATTTTTATTGTGTCAATTAGGACACTTTAAGTGTTTTTATGTTTTTGTAAATATTCCATTTCAGTAATGAAATTAGTCAGTTAGGTTCTAGTTAGTACAATTGTGCAAGTAGCACGCTCGCACCATTATGTTGTGAGGAAATCATTAGAAGATCAAGAAGGAAAATTTTTTGTAAGGGGTACTCGTCCCGAGACCCTAAAAACCTACATATGACATATTTTGAAAGCTTCATAATTTTGGTTTCAAGAGGGCTTTTGAACTGTGAATGGAAAAATACCAAAGATGTCTTCTTTATCTGCATATTAATGAAGAAGTGATGGTGATTCTAATTCTGTGAAGTTGTAGTATGTAATATCCCTTGTGTTTATTCCATTATTTTTTCCTTTCTTCTCTAATGGCATGTAAGAGTATCTTCTAGAAGTAGTATTTTAATCATGGATTCATTTGTGTCAAATTTTGATTGAAGATGCCTTTGATAAATGAGACATAACGTCCTTAATATGTGCTCCATGTATTATGAATATCATGTACAATTGTCATTCCCTCATTTTCTTACTGAAATTGGATGCATGGGATTTTGTGATAAGCCCTGTGTATTTAATTTCCTTTCTTCGCATTCTTCCTTCTTGTATGCTACAATGATTAAATGAACTATACGTTTCTGCAAGTTAGCCACCAGATCCTAATGTTAAGTCTTCATTAGAGTTGTTTTGTTAATAATTAAATCTACCCTTTGAAAGAGAATATGGACCATTTATGATTCATAATGTGTTTTGAACGCTAAATACTAATGGATAATTCCTACAAACACTCTAATATGTCCTAGTCACTGACGCCTCTCAACCTGTAGGTTGTCTCTTGGAGCTACAAAAGAGAGGATTAATTCATTAAGAGGCTTAATATTTTCAAGGATAATAACTATTAAATCATTAAACCTTTTCTTGAACACCCTAACATCTTCATATGGCTCTCTCTTTACTAAGAGGTGATCCTTGTATAAATATATGATTTCTCTCTCTTGTATCCAAGTAAATGAGAAAGAATCAACCAAATATTCCCTTAAGTGTATGTGCCTATCTTCTAGAGTCTTGGCATTTCCTCTAAGGATATATCGAAAAAAAAGTCTCATACCTACATCTTCTTCTATACCTCTATCCAATATCCAATATAGATCAAGTGGAAACATGGTGTAAAGGATCCTAAGCTTCGCAAATATAACCTGTCCATGATGGAAACTTTAGGGAAGTATTCCATTCTTCATTGATAAGTCAAAACTAGACCAAGCTCTTCGTGGTTCATGATTAAGGAATCACCATATAAGAAGTTCTAAAACAAACTATGGGATACTCTAAAAAAACTACTGAAGCTTCGGCTTTGGACGAAAGTTACTCTCAACATCCTCTTCCCTACTCTTTATTGGTGTTTAACCACAAAAGGTACCTCTCTAAATCACCTAATTAAAAAACTATATAAAAAGAAAGATGTCTATATTTATTATGATTTAAAAAAATGGTTATGTCCATTTCGTAAATCATAGCAAATGAATTTAAAGCGAAACTCACATTATATTTTGCCAATAATTAAAATACACTTAATTTAATATTTAAATTTTAATAATTAACTCTTTAAATTTATAAATTACATTAATTTACATTATTTATATATTTTAAAAAACACACGTAATAATTAATATATTTTTTATTTTTGTAAGCTTTAATAAATTTGTTAATAATATAAAAAAATTTCAACAATGCGGGTTTTATACACTATAGATAAACGTCTCATTAGGATTAGGTCAGAGTTTCGAACCATCTTCATCCTCATAACAAGGTGAAGAAAGAAACGGATCACATTGAATAAATAGTAGGGATGCTTCATTGTTTGGAATTAGCTCTTGAAACTAGCGGTCATTTCACTAGTTAGTTAATCGGAAAAAATATTAAGGAAAAGATAATCAAGAATAATTTAGAATTTAATTATTTTAATAAAATGATTAAATTCTAGTTATTATAATAAGTGACGAAAGAGAGGATAAATTTTATAATTTTAAGATTTAAGAGATAATATTAAAAGTTAATAAATAATAATATAAAATGAATAATAAAGTAAAATGATTTTTTTTTTTTAAATTATAATATTAAGCCTAGTTAGTCGTTAGAAAGTTGGTTAGTTGAGAATTAAAAAAATTTAAGTAATAAATTAATTAAAATAGATTTATTATAAATTAAATATAATACAAAATAAGTGAGAAAGGGAAGGTAAATCTTATAATTTTAGGATTTAAATTTTAAGTATTTAAGAGATCATATTAAAAGTTAATAAATAATAATATGAAATGAACAATAAAGCAAAATGATTTAAAACAACAAAATTTATAATATTAAGCGTAACTTATTATTAGAAAGTTGGTTAGTTGAGAATTAAAAAATTTTAAGTAATAAATTAATTAAAATAAGTTTATTATAAATTAAATATAATACAAAATACAGAGGGGGAAATTTTGAATGAATAAAATAACATAAAATGAATAAATAAAATATAAATTAATTAATCAAACGAATATATATATAAAGTTACCTAGTTAGAGGCTCGGTCTAGCTCTTACTTAATTTCCAACCATCATCACGGTTGAGATTCTTAGGGTTTTTACACTATTCAAATGGAGAATAAAATAAAATCTAACTTCAATAACGATTTTTTATCATATTAGAAAATAAGAGCTACGTAGTAGCTAGTTCCTGTTGGTTAACTTAAATATAAGTTAATTAAACTAAAAAATAATAAAGATAGATTTCATCATAAAAATAAAACAATTAATATAATATTGTATTGTTGAATGTCATTTTAGCTTAATTAAACTAAAAAATTGTAAAGACAGATTTAATCATAAAAGTAAAACAACTAATAAAATATGATTAACTAATATTGTTTATATTAACATATATAGACAGTATATATGTTTATTTTTTATATATATTTATGTGTTTTATTTTTTATTAATATATATAATTTTCTATAATTAAATTTATTAAAATATGTTTTTAATATAATAATAAGTTATTTTAAATTGAGTATATGAAGAAAAAACTATAATTTATGAAAATAGAAATAACAGAAGAAAAAAAGAAAAAAGAAAAAACCCAAAAAGTTGAATTAAAAATAAATAAAACTAAAAACTGAAAATTAATAACGCCGTAGTCTAACTAGCCAGAGGAATCGCCCTGAAAATCATGAAAATTCCGATAAGATTTTCAGAAAATCCGGCAGGAATTTTTCTAAATCCATGTTATAACTATCAAAGTTTAATATTTTAGTTGTCCTACAGGTTTTTGATGGTGCTGAATCCATTTCCAATGTCAAAATCAGGATTCAAACACTGTTTCTGCAAGATTTTTTAAATTTTTTTGGCCCGGATTCCGGCCAATTTTGACGGTCCGGGCAATTCCTCCGGCTCGTTAGATGACTCCATTAATAACTAACATAAATAGGAGCTACTAAAAAAGCCCATAAAATAAATATTTTTTAAAAAATCTAAAAATTAAATAAAAAAATCATAAAATTAAATAAATGGAAAAAAACTAAAAAAAATAGTAACTTATAAATTGTAAAAAATCTCTTGGTAATAATTACATGCAATGGAACATTACCGAAAGATTTTTACAATTTATATGATGGATCACAGAAGCATAGATTCCGAAAGTAACTCATAAATTAAGAAGTTACTAAAAAGCTCATAGTATAAAAAAATATGAAAATAATAGAAAAAAAGAAAAAAAATCAAAAAGTTAAATTAAAAAGAAATAAAACAAAAAACAAAAAAATAATAACTAATAAAAATGCAAGTTACTAAAAAGACCATAAAATAAATATTTTAAAAAAAATCAAGTATAAATTTATGAATGGTTGGTGGAAATGCATGGGCAAGCATTTACTTTGCAACTGTTATTGACTGTTCAGAAAATCATGTTAGCCCATCGTGCCTTTTAAATATTCTCTGTCATGAATTAATGTGTTAGAAATATAGGTTTTTAAAAAAAATTCAAAATTTAAATAAAACAACCATAAAATTAAATAAATAAGAAAAAAAACTTAAAAAAATAGTAACTAAAAAGATCATAATAGGAAAAAAAAATGGAAATAATTGAAAAAAATTTAAAAAAAATTAAAATTAAAAAGAAATAAAACAAAAAAACAAAAAAATTGATAACTAATAGAAATGAAAGTTACTAAAAAAAACCTATATTAAAACAATATTTAAAAAAATAAATCCAAAAATTAAATTAAAAAAATCATAAAATTAAATAAAAGAGAGAAAATTAAGAAAGTAGTAAATAATAAATTATGAAGTTACTAAAAAACTCATAATAAGACCTCAACCAATCAGTTTATAAATAAATAAAATTAAATAATAATAAAAATAAAAATTAGATAAATACAAATAAATTAAATTAAATAATAATAAAAATTAAATCTAGATCAATGTGTTTAGGATTAATCACATCATTAGGATTTGGTTCACTTTTCGAACCAACTAATGTGATTCATCCTAAATGGCAAAAAAAATTTAGTGAAAGACAAACTATTGCAGGATATTGCAAAGGTGTATAAATTTGGGAACTTGGTTCAAATCAAGAATAAAATTCATGGTTGGGAACTACAAACAAATAGTGAGAATGAAGATATGGAAGAACAGATCTCCAAAATGGACTTCATAATAGAGCTAGGAAGCACTAGGGGTCGGGTATCGCTCTTTCAGTGATCAATGAAGATGTACTGGAAGATGAAATGCCTTCTTGCAAAGGCATTGGCATGCAAAGAAGAAACCAATATCAGTTCTTCAATTTTGTTTGAATTGCAGCAAATGAAACTAGACATGCATGAGATGTTTAAAGCTCATATTCAGATGAATGACAAGATTGCAAAGATAGAGAGAGTTTCAAAATCTACAATGTAGTGAACAGGTGTTGGGTACTACTACTAAAGACCCAACACCTGTAGATTCCTCTGAGTATATTCCTGCTTAGATGCTTAGTTTTTTTCTATGGTTTTGGCGTATATTAGTATTACTACTTGTTTTATTTGTAAATATTATGGACATACTAAAATAATTAAAGCTGTAAGTAGAAGGATAAGAAAATTTTGGTTTTGGTCTGCTTTTAACTCATTACGGTGGCCAAGAGACAAGAGACCTGGTTTCCTCAGGCCAGGTTGAGGTCACTTTACTTGCTACAATTTGTATGACAATTTTCCCTTTAAATATATGAAAATAAAAAGGTGCTACGAAACTTACAAAAAAAAACTAAAAACTAAAAAAACCTCTAATAAAAACTCAACCAATTAATTTACAAATAAATAAATTTAAATAATAATAATAAAATAATAAAAATAGAATTCTTAGATAATTTTTGGTCAAAACAAAACTTATAATAAATTAATCTAAAATTATTTAAAATTTTAAAAATAAAATAAAATAAATATTTTTTTACATTCCAAATATTTCATATAAAATCTAAAAATAAATATACATAAAAGGCAACAATTATTCAGCTTATTGCATAGCAGTGAATGAGCAACTGTTGTATATGTGCATAGCTTAGATCTAAGCATGTCCATATAGAGTTGCTACATTTTAACCGAGTTGTCTTTAGTACTACTTTTTGGAGTTTACTTTTTGAAGATTCAGTGTAACATTCATATTAAACAAATAAAAAAAATAAACTTACCACACCATAAAAAAAAATCATAATCATTGGTCAACAATAATTATCCGAGGCTTATACCTGTAGATTTTTACGACATTATTATTTGTACCACTGGTAAATATCCACCATATGGCATCTGTCATTTAAGTTCTGCGATTTTTCCGGATTTCTTATTTATGATATACTGTACAGCATACGTTGTGATTAAATGTTTTCTGGTGTGGAACTCTGATTTGGCTCTTTTCATGAGGTTAGACCCCAATGTTTATGGTTTGCACAGTGCAACGGAGCTTACGTGTTCGATTACCACCGCATCCCTATTAAATGTGATTTGTTTATCTCGAGTTTTGGATCATGGATTTCTTTTGGTGTAATGGATGATTTATGGTGATTGTTTAATTGCGGAGGTCCACTTGTAACATTCTCCACCCGGCAGACTCCACGCCGTAGATCTGCCCTCCATCCAACGGTGCACTGTCTCCAAGGTGGAGTAATGCCTTCCGCAATGACTTGTCTTCCCGGTTCATTTTTTTGTTGTTTTTGTTTATGCTTGGCGGAGGATTCTGGAGCAGCTCCGGCCGGTCTGGGGCTTGGCCGAGCTCGTTGCCCATTGCCCGGTATCTGGAGGTAATTCCTTTGTCCAGCTATGGTAACTATTGCCGGGTTTATCCGCCTCCTGCACTTAACGCTGTGTCTGCAATTGTCTACTTCTCCAACAGCGCTGATGGCTTCTTTTCTTGGCAATCGCTACAGGGTTCCATTAGCTTACCAAGAGCTCGCCTCGAAGGATGGTAGCGGTTTCGTTCCTCGGCCGCCCTCATGGGAATCTTGATCATCGACCTCCGGTTTTCTGTCACAGTTTGCCCAAAAGAATTTCCTCAGGTACTGTTGTAAGGGTTACAGTAGTTGTTTTCGTTGCTTCCTCTGTTGTTTGTTTGCTCGATAGGAATGTATTTATTCGTTACTCTTTTACTAATGACCTTCCTGTTGGAATGGCAGGTAACTCTCTTTACACCCGCACTTGGAACTGGGAAAAATTCCATTCTTCCTCCGTCTTGCAACAAAGGGGTTTTAACTCGGCGCTCCTTTTTACAGGTACCCCTCGAGTCGGCAGATCAATCCTTCAAGAAATGCTTCGAGGGTTTTGTCTTTTCTCCTTTAGGGAGGGTTTTTCTAGTAGATATGTAAACGTTCAAGGTTCTGTAGTTAGGATGTTCTTGGCAATCGACCCTAGGGTTTTGAGCGTGTTCCATGCTCCAGTGTTTGAGTCTGTTCAGTTATTTATCTGTGTAAATTTTCTACTGAGACATTATTGAGGCCGTTTGCCGCTATTAACTTTGGTCTGGCTGCTAATACAATTTTCGGCAAAGGAATTAACTGCCTCAGGAAAGAACATCGTCGTTTATCTGTTTCTACAGTTTTCGGTACTGGGTTCTGGTCAATGGATATTTAGACAAATCTTTTATAATAACTTCCTGTGGCTGGATAGTTTTACACAATTTCCTTTCAGGAATGTTAAAAGAATTATTTTGGTCATGTTCGAATTTCTCTGTTATTACATGTGCTCTTCTATGTATAATTCTGGTGAATGTCTGCTTAAACTATGCGTGATTATTACTAATTGCTTGCAGCCGGTTTGGTAGTAGTTTGACTGGTTGGCCATAATCTGTTGGGTCCAATATGGTTTACCCTGCTCTGTATTTCATTTAATTCTCGCAGCTATCGCTATACTACACTATACTTGACAGTTTAATGTTTGCTCCTGGTTCATACTTGGGTGACCGGACCACCACTTCTGTCCGAGTGCTTCCTTAGCGAAAGGCGACATGCCCAGGGCGGAGAGCTGGGCTTTCTGCCTTACGGGTTAACGTCCTTGTTTTAGTTGCATGGTTTAGAAACTAAAATTTAAATCCGAATAATCCTTCTTTCGTGGTCTCGAACGAAGTTATGAGTTTACTATTTGCTATATGTTCTCTGTGCCTTGTATATTTGCATTCTACATTCTATTGCAATATTTAGTCTTACCACAATTCTACTATTTACAGAACAACTCTTTTACTTACTGTAATTTCATAATTCTCTTACATAAGGAATATGCAGAAATAACCTTACAGTCAAGCATTTATTATTAAACGAGTTACTGTGTAGTAAACTATCTGTGTTCAATGCATCTGTAGATGGAATAAAAGAAACATGCAGAAATAACTTTACAGTCTAGCAATTTACAGTTAACTATTTACTGTGTGGTAGACTTATCTGTGTTCAAGCATCTGTAGGTGCTCGTTTCCTCCCAACCACGAACTGGGTATTCATATTCACCACAGTCCTCCCCCGAGCTTCTTGCCTGGGATTATTATCCTCTGAGATAATTCTGGAGGAGGTATATCGGACAATCCGGTCCAGCCCTCCAACTCCAGTGGAACAGAACTCTGGGGAGACTCGGGACAATCCCGTCCAGTCTCCGACCCAGCTGACACTCTGTTCTGGTTTTTTTCCTTCCAGAATCGCAGAGTCTTTTCTTAATGTTTCAGAACCCCAAAACTCCCCTGGAATCTCCTCCTTATTCCTGAGTTTCTGTGGGGAAATTGTTTCTTTTCTGTTCCAACTAACTCCAGGTCCTATTTTTACTTTTACCATAATTTACTCAAGAAAAATAATTCTCAGTAACTTTTATTTCTTATCAAAATTAACTTGGTTCAGAATTCCAAATAACAAAAATCATAATTAACTCATAATTAATTAACAAAAATTAAACATCCGTTAGCGGCTAAGAGGGTGGTTACAATTATCCCCCTCTGGAAGAGAACATCGTCCCCGATGTTCTCATCATAATTCAGGAAAAAAGTTCAGGATAAGCTTCCCGAACAAAATTCTCGTCCTCCCAGGTAGCTTCCTCGGGTCCAAAGTGCTTCCATTGCACTTTAACCTGGGCGATGGCTCGTTTCCGGAGCATGATTTCCGTCCGGTCTATGATACTGTGGGGCTCGACCAGAAACTCCCCGTCTGGTTCTACCTGCACACAGTAAACTTAAGTCAATAAACAATTCCTTTGTCCTTGCATTATTATTTATCAGTTAGTCTTATCCACTACCTGAATGTTCTGCCAATGAATTATGTGTTTGGAGTCATGAACATATCGTTTCAATAACGACACATGGAAGACGTTATGAACTCGAATATGACTGGGAAGAGCTAAGCGATATGCTACTGGTCCTATTCTTTCCAATATCTGGAAAGGACCACAAAACCGAGGTGCTAGCTTTGCACAAGAGGCCCATCTCAGTGTACTCTTCTTTGGCTTAATCCTGACATACACATGATCGCCAACCTCATACTCACGATATGACCTCCTTTTGTCCGCGTACACCTTCTGTCTGTCCTGTGCTACTTTCAAATTCTGTCGAATTTTCTTCACCTCTGCTTCCATTTCCGCTAGCATGTCTGGTCCTAGCATGAGTCTATTCTCAGGGCTGCTCCAATTAATGGGAGTTCTGCATTGCCGCCCATAAAGCGCCTCAAATGGACTCATCCTTAATGACTCTTGATACCCATTATTGTAGGCAAACTCTATCAAGTGTATGTACTCCTCCCATTTCACTGGTTGCTGCATAACATACATCCTCAGCATGTCTTCCAACACTTGATTCACTCGTTCGGTCTGACCATCTGTTTGCGGATGGTATGCAGTACTAAAATGTACCTGCGTTCCTAATCCTGTAAACAGTGTTTTCCAGAAAGCTGATGTGAATTTCACATCTCTGTCTGAGATAACAGTTTTAGGAATGCCATGCAGTCTGAAGATTTCCCGCATGAATAAATCCGCTATCTGAACTGTCTTATAAGTGGATTGGACAGGTATGAAATGTGCAGACTTACTTAGTCTGTCCACAACTACCATTATGGAATCATTACCCCGCTTTGATTTTGGTAACCCAGTAATAAAATCCAATGAGATCACCTCCCATTTCCATTCAGGAATGGGTATAGGCTGCATTAAGCCTGCTGGGTGTCGATGTTCTACTTTCACTTGCTGACACTCTAAACACTTAGTTAGATAACTTGCTATTTCCTTCCTCATACCTGGCCAGCAGTAGTCCTTCCTTATAGCGGTCAGCATCTTTTGGTATCCTGGGTGCCCCGCGTAATTGCTTTTATGATATTCATCTAATATCATGTTTTTTAATTCCATTCGGTTTGGAATAACTATCCTCTTCTTGTAAACCAGCAACCTGTCCTGGTTGATCTCGTATTCTCCATGTCCACCCTGGCCCTCAAGTGCTTGTGTTTGCTGCCACAGGTATTTATATTCAGAATCCTTGTCTGCTTCCATTCTGATTTGATCTAAAAATCTGGTCTCAATTTGATTAACATATAACTCATAAATTCCGTGTAGTTTTCTGCTCAATGCATCTGCTACCCTGTTCTCTTTACCTTTTACATGCTGCAAATCTATATCAAACTCACTCAGGAAAGCATTCCATCTTGCTTGTCGTGAGTTTAAATCAGCTTGCTTAAAATAATTGGTTAAACAACTGTGATCAGTCTTTAAAACAAATCTCTTTCCCAGTAGGTAATGTCTCCATACTCGGAGAGCGTGCACAACTGCGTCCAGCTCCAGATCGTAAGCTGAATATCGCTGCTCATGATCTTTTAGCTTGCGGGATTCGTAAGCGATCACCTTCCCTTCTTGTGACAATACCGCCCCAACTCCTTCCTTGCACGCATCTGTACAGACCTCGAACTCTTTATCCGGATCTGCTACGCTTAACACAGGTGCTGTAGTGAACAATTGTTTCAATCTTTCAAAACTCTCTTGGCACTCTTTGGTCCATTTAAAGGTCTTCCCTTTTCTTTGTAGAGAAGTAATGGGAAAGGCTATCTTTGAAAATCCTTTTATAAATCGCCTGTAGTAACCAGCGAGACCCATAAAAGATTGTATATCTGCCACACTCTGTGGCACCTTCCATTCCATGATGGTTTTAATTTTCTCCGGGTCTACCGCTATACCCTTTTTAGATATTACATGTCCCAGATACTGTATCTCTTCTTTGAAGAAGTCGCATTTACTGAATTTTGCATATAGCTGATGCTTTCTTAACAGTTCCAGTACCGTTCGCAAATGCTCCCTGTGTTCCTCTGCACTCTTTGAATAAATCAGTATGTCATCAATGAAGATTAGCACAAAATTGTCCAGATAGGGATGAAAAACACTATGCATCAGTCTCATGAAAGTGGCTGGTGCATTAGTTAAACCAAAAGGTAATACCACGAATTCATAGTGGCCATACCTTGTGCGGAAAGCAGTTTTGTGTATATCTTCATCCTTAATTCTGATCTGATGATAACCAGACCGCAAATCAATTTTTGAGAACACAGTAGCTCCCCTCACCTGATCAAACAGGTCATCAATACGGGGTAGGGGGTACCTGTTCTTAACTGTCAGTTTGTTTAACTGACTGTAGTCCATGCACATGCGCATGGTTCCATCCTTCTTCCTAACGAACAGTACAGGCGCTCCCCAAGGTGACACACTAGGTCGTATATATCCCTTATCTATCAATTCCTGAAGCTGCATTTTTAACTCAGTCAATTCTGGCACACTCATACGGTAGGGAGTCCGCGAAATTGGCGAAGCTCCTGGTAGCAGTTCTATTGTGAAATCAACATCCCTTTTAGGTGGTAATCCTGGTATTTCTTCAGGAAATACATCTTTGAACTGTTGTACCACAGGTATGTTTTCTAGCACAGCTGCTTTATCCTTAGACTCAAATACTCCTACTTGTATGGCATACAGCTGGCATCCTTTTCTCATGCATTTTGCCATTTGGGAAGCGGTAATTGGTCGCAGATGTACAGGTTTCTTTATGCCCTGGATTTCTTGACGATTACCATTCTGGTCTCTATAGTAAACGATCTTCTCCTTACAGTCTATAAGAGTCCAGTGTTTCTCCAGCCAATCCATACCCAACAGTACATCATAAGATCCCAAAGGCAGAATATTTAAATCCACTACTAGCTGTTGTCCACCGATTTGCAGTGCACAGTCTGGTGTTTTGGCAACAACTCTTCGTTTAGCCCCTGTAGCTAACTGGACCAACCATGACTTTTTAAACTTTTGACTTGGTAATTTGCATTTTTCCACTAAGTTAGGACTTATGTAACTTAAACTGGCTCCCGGATCTACCAAAACAGAAATAGTTTGGGATAACAAATTACCTTCCAGTTCAATCATGGTAGGCTGAAAATCGGCTTGCCGGTCCTCCAATGCTGCGTTAATTCTGGGTATGCTTCTAGCAATATCTCCCACAGTAGAAGCCGCCTGCAAGTTGTGCACTGCTTCAGTTTTACCCCGCTGTGGGCAATCTCGGTAGTAATGTGCGGCCCCACAGCCCCAACACTGCAGAGGTGGCCTCTGGTTTTGTGGCTGTTCAGGTTTGCTGGATGCTTCCATTGTCTTGTCTTCTCCTGGCCATCGAATCCTCTGATGGTTCCTTCCAAATTGCTTATTAACTGAACTTTTGGCTGAGCTACGGAAGTTACTGGTTTTACTTCTTTTGAAACCAGCACCGCTTCTGTTTTCTTTCTTTGACTGCCACCCTTTACCTTGGTCCACTTTGTTCTTCGATTGCTGATAACACAACCTTGCTGTTCTGATGGCCTCATCCATCGTCTTAGGATTCACGAACTCGATCCGCTCCTTCATATGGGCGGGTAAACTGCTCAGAAACCTCTGAACTTTGGCCTTCTCTTCTCTTAAATACGGTACATAGCGCAGTAAGGACATAAACTTAGTGATAAACTCGTCCATGGTCAGCTGTCCCAGCCTTAAATCATGAAATTCTCGAGCCTTTTCATCATAAAATCGCTCAGTCAAGTACTTATCTTTGAAGTACTGTTGGAACTTATCCCATGTTACATCCTGGTCCTCAATTCCCCGTACATTCTTCACTTCCTCCCACCATAGGGTGGCTTTATCTTTCAGCTGGTAAATGGCTAGTCGTGCCTTGAGACCGCTGTCGTACTCATACACCTGGAAGTATTTGTTCATATTAATCAACCATGCCTCTGCCACTTCCTCCTTTTCGCCATCGAACGTAGGTGGCTTTATCTTCCGGAATTCTCCGTGCAGCTCTACCTTCTGTTTTTTATTCGCTTTCCGTTCGTTTTCGTTTTCAGACTCAGCTTCATTATAATTTATGTGTGGAAAACTTCGCTGAGACACACTTCTTTCTCTTCGGCCAGTACCTTGCTCCCCTGAGTGCTGTTCGTCTCCTTCCTGAGGTTCTCTGTCAGCACTGGGCTTTTCAACCCTTTGATTTTGTTTATCGGAGAGGCTCTTTAATATCCTCTCCTGTTCCTGCATCATCCTAGCATTGTCCTGGCGTACTCGTTCCATCTCTTCCTGTAGCTGTTGTACTGTGTGCAACAAAATGCGAGTCTGGTGTTGTTGTTCCTCAATCAATCTGTTGGACCGCTGATGCTGCTCTATTCCCAGCTGAACCCACATTTCGGGGTTGCCTTCTGGTGGGGGTTGAATTTCTCCGGAATTTCGTTGTTGCTGTTGCGACGGTGTCCGCCTTGGTTGTCGTTCCATTATTGATCTGGCTGTCTGTCTCTCTCTCTCTCTCTCTCTCTTTCTGTGTATGAAATCATATGTTTTATAACGTTAGTCGACCCAATTTAGGGCCCAGCGTTGTAACGTCGCTCTGATACCACTTGTAACATTCATATTAAACAAATAAAAAAAATAAACTTACCACACCATAAAAAAAAATCATAATCATTGGTCAACAATAATTATCCGAGGCTTATACCTGTAGATTTTTACGACATTATTATTTGTACCACTGGTAAATATCCACCATATGGCATCTGTCATTTAAGTTCTGCGATTTTTCCGGATTTCTTATTTATGATATACTGTACAGCATACGTTGTGATTAAATGTTTTCTGGTGTGGAACTTTGATTTGGCTCTTTTCATGAGGTTAGACCCCAATGTTTATGGTTTGCACCGTGCAACGGAGCTTACGTGTTCGATTACCACCGCATCCCTATTAAATGTGATTTGTTTATCTCGAGTTTTGGATCACGGATTTCTTTTGGTGTAATGGATGATTTATGGTGATTGTTTAATTACGGAGGTCCACTTGTAACATTCTCCACCCGGCAGACTCCACGCCGTAGATCTGCCCTCCATCCAATGGTGCACTGTCTCCAAGGTGGAGTAATGCCTTCCGCAATGACTTGTCTTCCCGGTTCATTTTTTTGTTGTTTCTGTTTATGCTTGGCGGAGGATTCTGGAGCAGCTCCGGCCGGTCTGGGGCTTGGCCGAGCTCGTTGCCCATTGCCCGGTATCTGGAGGTAATTCCTTTGTCCAGCTATGGTAACTATTGTCGGGTTTATCCGCCTCCTGCACTTAACGCTGTGTCTGCAATTGTCTACTTCTCCAACAGCGCTGATGGCTTCTTTTCTTGGCAATCGCTACAGGGTTCCATTAGCTTACCAAGAGCTCGCCTCGAAGGATGGTAGCGGTTTCGTTCCTCGGCCGCCCTCATGGGAATCTTGATCATCGACCTCCGGTTTTCTGTCACAGTTTGCCCAAAAGAATTTCCTCAGGTACTGTTGTAAGGGTTACAGTAGTTGTTTTCGTTGCTTCCTATGTTGTTTGTTTGCTCGATAGGAATGTATTTATTCGTTACTCTTTTACTAATGACCTTCCTGTTGGAATGGCAGGTAACTCTCTTTACACCCGCACTTGGAACTGGGAAAAATTCCATTCTTCCTCCGTCTTGCAACAAAGGGGTTTTAACTCGGCGCTCCTTTTTACAGGTACCCCTCGAGTCGGCAGATCAATCCTTCAAGAAATGCTTCGAGGGTTTTGTCTTTTCTCCTTTAGGGAGGGTTTTTCTAGTAGATATGTAAACGTTCAAGGTTCTGTAGTTAGGATGTTCTTGGCAATCGACCCTAGGGTTTTGAGCGTGTTCCATGCTCCAGTGTTTGAGTCTGTTCAGTTATTTATCTGTGTAAAATTTCTACTGAGACATTATTGAGGCCGTTTGCCGCTATTAACTTTGGTCTGGCTGCTAATACAATTTTCGGCAAAGGAATTAACTGTCTCAGGAAAGAACATCGTCGTTTATCTGTTTCTATAGTTTTCGGTACTGGGTTCTGGTCAATGGATATTTAGACAAATCTTTTATAATAACTTCCTGTGGCTGGATAGTTTTACACAATTTCCTTTCAGGAATGTTAAAAGAATTATTTTGGTCATGTTCGAATTTCTCTGTTATTACATGTGCTCTTCTATGTATAATTCTGGTGAATGTCTGCTTAAACTATGCGTGATTATTACTAATTGCTTGCAGCCGGTTTGGTAGTAGTTTGACTGGTTGGCCATAATCTGTTGGGTCCAATATGGTTTACCCTGCTCTGTATTTCATTTAATTTTCGCAACTATCGCTATACTACACTATACTTGACAGTTTAATGTTTGCTCCTGGTTCATACTTGGGTGATCGGACCACCACTTCTGTCCGAGTGCTTCCTTAGCGAAAGGCGACATGCCCAGGGCGGAGAGCTGGGCTTTCTGCCTTACGGGTTAACGTCCTTGTTTTAGTTGCATGGTTCAGAAACTAAAATTTAAATCTGAATAATCCTTCTTTCGTCGTCTCGAACGAAGTTATGAGTTTACTATTTGCTATATGTTCTCTGTGCCCTGTATATTTGCATTCTACATTCTATTGCAATATTTAGTCTTACCACAATTCTACTATTTACAGAACAACTCTTTTACTTACTGTAATTTCATAATTCTCTTACATAAAGGAACATGCAGAAATAACCTTACAGTCAAGCATTTATTATTAAACGAGTTACTGTGTAGTAAACTATCTGTGTTCAATGCATCTGTAGGTGAAATAAAAGAGACGTGCAGAAATAACCCTTCAGTCAAGCATAAATTCTGGTTAAACATTTTCTAATGCCATTGAGCTTATGCATTGAAGCATCTGTGATTTTCGTTCTCAACCTGAAGCGGGTGTTCATATTCACCCCAGTCCTCCCCCGCTTCTTGCACACGGGATTATTATCTACAGATAATTAGGAGGAGTATATCGGACAATGGGTCTAGTCAGAGGCTCAGGTGGAACGAACCTCTAAATTCAACTGGATAATCCAGGTCCGGTCTCAAGGCCAGTGACACTCACCATTGGCAATCTTCAAACGCTGAGTCTCTTTTCTTTTTTCTTTTCAGAGCCCCAAAACTCTTGTGTTCTCCCTTTATTCTGAGTTTGATGAAACTGTTTCTTTTCTGTTCCAACTAACTCCAGGTCCTGTTTTTACTTTTACCATAAATTACTCAAGAAAACTAATTTCTCAGTAACTTTTATTTCTTATCAAAAATAACTTTGTTCAGAAATTCCAAATAACAACAATCACAATTAACTCATAATTAATTAACAAGAGTTAAACATCCGTTAGCAGCTAAGAGGGTGGTTACAAAAATATATTTTAAAGTTTTATAAAATAAAATGCCCCATGTGGATTATGAATCAAATATTTTAATGTAAATTAATATTCACTTATACTTGAAAATATAGTAATAACCAAAAAACCATTTCAATGCACATCTTTTGTAACCTCTATAGCATTCAAAAATAAGATTTAAACAATGAAAAATTACATAGAAGAAACTTGATCCCTCTTGGCTCAAGTTAGATCAGTGCTTAAAACATATCTATATTAATTCTTAAAATAATTGTTTTATATATGGGTTGGCTTGACCCTAGGACTTTTTAAATGGGTTGGTTTGACCCTAGGGGTTTTAATGGTTTACGTAATTGTTGAGCGGAGGTGGGTCCCTTGTTCCATAAACAAGGGGACTCCTACATCAATGTTTGGTTTGGCCAGGACCTTAAAATTGGATGATAATAATAATAATTATACAACTTGAGTGAGCCTAATGGTTAACAACATGTCTCTGCTCCTAAGAAATCGCAAGTTCAAAGCTAGAGAGTGTAGAGTGTGGATTTTAGAAAAAATAAACCAAAAATATCCACAAACTTTCAAAAATGACACTAAACACAATTTATATTAAAATTAAATTATAATTAATAAAATATTTACTAATATTCAATTAAATTTATATAAATAATTAAAAAAATATTTTAAATGCAAATTTTGACACTTATTAATGAATTAAATATGAAAATAAACAGAGAGCGCAGGAAGCTGCGTGGGAGAGAAGTGGAGAGACATCTCTAACATAAACAACTAGAAGAAATTCAAATTTGAAATGGTGTGGGAGAGACGTGGAGAGACATATCTAAACCACAATGAAATTTAAATTGCATTTCAACTTGACGCTATTTTTTTCACCACGAGCTTTTTTGCATATTCTCACAGGAAACAACTAGATGAAATTCAAATTTCGAAATTGCATTTCGATTTCAGGATCGGCATTGGCGAGTTTTTGTGCATCTTTTGGTTTCTAACGGTAAAGTTTCAGTAATTGACCGCTCCAACGTTCATATTTCAATTGTGTAGACGTGCAACATTTTCATTATAAATTTTGTGTTACACGTCGAACATTTTAATTAGAATGTTTTTGTATGGCTGGATTATGTTAAAAATATCTCCGATCGTGAGCCACGTCTTTCAACCAGCTCTTGATTTTCTGAGCAAAACAGACCACTCCAATTAGTTGAAACAATGTTCCACGGCCACTCCAACTGGTTGCAAAAACAACTAATCTCTCAAGCTGTTCAAACAGTGTTTTATTTATTTTTTTCTATAATATGGAAATTTTCTTTATTTTTTAACCATTATAATATCTTAACTAAAACATTTGATTGCGTTGACCATGTCAGATTAGATATTCAACCTGCCATTTTAGAGAGCATATCATTTAGTATTGAATATGCTTTAAATTTTGAAGAATGTTACTAATTATTTTGGAAATATTATAGTTATATGTTTATTATTTTAATATTTAAAATAAAGAATAATTAAAATTTTTAATCACCCATTACTTCATTTATAGATTATGAGAAAGATATTTATATATTTGGTATAAAATTAATCATATGTTGAAAATAAAGTAAATATTTCTCATGTTGTAAAATGTAGTTATATTTGTAAATTATAAAAAGTAAATATTTCTCATGTTGTAAAATATAGTTATATTTGTAAATTATAAAATTGGTATTTGAGTATCTATTTACAATAAAATAAAGTAAATATTTCTCATATTGTAAAATGTAGTTATGTTTGTAAATTATAAAATTGGTATTTGAGTATCTATTTACAATAGGTATAATCAACTGTATAAAAGCTAGCTATATATATATATATATATATATATATATATATATATATTCAAATATTTTTGCAAAGTGTGATTGAATTTTTATGATTAAAATGCTTGTGATATGTTTTATTTTAAAATTATATACTAATTTATTACAATTAATAATAATAAAAATATAAAATAAAGTTATCATTTATTTATTTATTATTATTATTTTTGGATAATATAATTATATTATAAGCTAAATGTTTTGATGCTTATTATGAATCAATGTTTGCTAAATATTATTAACTATTTAATTTAACAAACTATGCTAATGTACATGTATTTCATAATTTGAAAACATACAATTACCAATAAGAATCTAATAGTTTCCTTTTGTTTTATTCACATTACATCTTAATTAACAACACATTCATAACCATTATAAATTTAACTTTTTAATAAAAAATATATAAAATCAAACTAATTAAACATATGTAATGCATAAATTTGAGGACATGTTATTATAATTTTATCATTTAATTGTTTTGGTAAGTAAGAGGTTAAGTTCTAAATATGTTAAATGAGAGAATAATTTATTTTATTTATGTATAATTGAGTAGAGAAACTACCAATAAGAATCTAATAGTTTCATTTTGTTTTATTCACATTACGTTCTTAATTAACAACACATTCATAACCATTATAACTTTAACTTTTTAACAAAAAATATATAAAATCAAACTAATTAAACATATGTAATGCATAAATTATGTAATGCATTCTCATGTTGTAAAATATAATTATATTTGTAAATTATAAAATTGGTATTTGAGTATCTATTTACAATAAAATAAAGTAAATATTTCTCATGTTGTAAAATGTAGTTATGTTTGTAAATTATAAAATTGGTATTTGAGTATCTATTTACAATAGGTATAATCAATAGGTATAATCAATTGTATAAAAGATAAATATTTTTTTTTTCAAATATATTTGCAAAGTGTGATTGAATTTTTATGATTAAAATGCTTATGATATGTTTTATTTTTAAATTATGTATTAATTTTTTACAATTAATAAAAATATTATAAAATAAAGTTATAATTTATTTATTTTTTATTATTATTTTTTAAATAATATAAGTATATCATAAACTAAATGTTTTGATGCTTATTATGAATCAATGTTTGCTAAATACTATTAACTGTTTAATTTAATAAACTATGTTAATATATATGTGTTTCATAATTTGAAGACATACAATAACCAATAAGAATCTAATAGTTCCCTTTTGTTTTATTCACATTACATCTTAATTAACGACATATTCATAACCATTATAACTTTAACTTTTTAATAAAAAATATATAAAATCAAACTAATTAAACATATGTAATGCATTAATTTGAGGACATGTTATTATAATTCTATCATTTAATTGTTTTCGTAAGTAAGAGGTTAAGTTGTAAATATGTTAAATGAGAGAATAATTTATTTTATTTATGTATAATTGGGTAGAGAGACTCATTCTTTTGGGAGTCTGAAGGCAATGTGTAAGCATGTCCTTACTCAACATGGAGTTGATACATGTTACCTCTTAAAATATAAATACAATATACTCTAAATAGAAAAACACTGTGACCTATAATAAAAAAGAAAAAAGAAATATGATATGAATGCTTAATTAGTTGTCTATATGACCTAATAAAATTTCATGAAAAGTAATTAGTAGTAAACAAAGAAATTATGTGAGTACAATTTTTAAACCTTATATATTTAAAAAAATATGTGAACAGATGATAACAACTTCATATATATCTATAATGAGAAAAATGTTAGAACAATATATTTTAAAGTATTATAAAATAAAATGCCCCATGTGGGTTATGAATCAAATATTTTAATGTAAATTAATATTAACTTATACTTTAAAATATAGTAATAACCAAAAAACCATTTCAATGAACATCTTTTGTAACCTCTATAGCATTCAAAAGTAAGATTTAAGCAATGAAAAATTACATAGAAGAAATTTGATCCCTCTTGGCTCAAGTTAGATTAGTGCTTAAAACATATCTATATTAATTCTTAAAATAATTGTTTTATATGTGGGTTGGCTTGACCCTAGGGGTTTCAATGATTTACATAATTGTTGAGCCGAGGTGAGTCCCTTGTTCCATAAACAAGCGGACTCCTACATCAATGTTTGGTTTGGTCATGACCTTAAAATTGGATGATAATAATAATAATTATACAACTTGAGTGAGCCTAATGGTTAACAACATGTCTTTCTTCCTAAGAAGTCACAAGGTCAAAACTAGAGAGTGTAGAGTGTGGATTTTAGAAAAAATAAACCAAAAAAATCCACAAACTTTCAAAAATAACATTAAAAACAACTTATATTAAAATTAAATTATAATTAATAAAATATTTAATAATATTCAATTAAATTTATATAAATAATTTAAAAAAATATTTTAAATGCAAATTTTGGCACTTATTAATGAGTTAAATATAAAAATAAAGTACCTAATAAAATGAGTATAAAAATCTATATATATGGAGGGTCTTTCCAATTTGACCACTGCTATGACTAGTATTTCAAGGGAGGTTATTTATTTATTTATTTACTAATTACACTTTGATTATATATTATCATTTGTCTCATTCATCACTTTATCATTTCCTACAATTTAAGAATTTAAATAATGTATAACAAAATATTATTATAGTCTAATTCAAGGGATTAGTTGAACTAGTTTTCTATAACATTAATTGGTGTTTAGATAGTTTCACTTAGGCAAGGGAGAGTTGAATATTTTGGATGGCGTGAATTAGTTTACACCGATAAATTTATTTCTAAAAACTTAAGAATTTAGTTTTAGTATAGGAAAATTTTAAAATTCTATATTTATACCATGAGTGTAAA
>CM076575.1:364336114-364338614 GCA_034641835.2 Pinus albicaulis
TGAAGGTTGTAAAAAACGACAATAGCATAGGAAACATGTGCTTACCTTAATAGCATTGATTGCAGCTCACGCTTTGTCCATACAGCTGTCTGAAATGGAAAAAACTTGGAACTCAATGTTACCTCTCAAGCGGTGGAACATCCTTATTCAAAACAAATCCTCAATGGATTGGTGTTCTCGTTGCCGCTACCAAACACAACCTATCACAGACTCTTCCCACTGCACACATATAAACAGAGAGCGCAGGAAGCTGCGTGGGAGAGAAGTGGAGAGACATCTCTAACAGAAACAACTAGAAGAAATTCAAATTTGAAATGGCATGGGAGAGACGTGGAGAGACATATCTAAACCACAATGAAATTTAAATTGCATTTCAACTTGAGGCTATTTTTTTCACCACGAGCTCTTTTGCATTTTCTGACAGGAAACAACTAGATGAAATTCAAATTTCGAAATTGCATTTCGACTTTAGGATCGACATTGGCAACTTTTTGTGTCTTTTGATTTATAATGGTAAAGTTTCAGTAATTGACCGCTCCAACGTTCATATTTCAATTTTGTAGACGTGCAGCATTTTCATTATAAATTTTGTGTTACACGTCGATCATTTTAATTAGAATGTTTGTGTATGGCTGGATTATGTTAAAAATGTCTCCAATCGTGACCCACGTCTTTCAACCAGCTCTTCCTTTTCTGAGCTGAACAGACCACTCTAATTAGTTGAAACAATGTTCCACAGACCACTCCAACTGGTTGCAAAAACAACTAATCTCTCAAGTTGTTCAAACAGTGTTGCGTTTGATTTTATTTATTTATTTATATAATATGGATATTTTATTATTTTTTAACCATTATAATATCTTAAATAAAACATTTGATTGCGTTGACCATGTCAGATTATATATTCAACCTGCCATTTTAGAGAGCATATCATTTAGTATTGAATATGCTTTAAATTTTGAAGAATGTTACTAATTATTTTGGAAATATTATATTTATAGGTTTATTATTTTAGTATTTAAAATAAAGAATAATTAAAATTTTTAATCACCTGTTACTTCATTTATAAATTAGGAGAAAGATATTTATATATTTGGTATAAAATTAATCATATGTTGAAAATAAAGTAAATATTTCTCATGTTCTAAAATGTAGTTATATTTGTAAATTATAAAAATTAAATATTTCTCATGTTGTAAAATATAGTTATATTTTTAAATTATAAAATTGGTTTTTGAGTATCTCTTTACAATAAAATAAAGTAAATATTTCTCATATTGTAAAATGTAGTTATGTTTGTAAATTATAAAATCGGTATTTGAGTATCTATTTACAATAGGTATAATCAATTCTATAAAAGATATATATATATATATATATATATATATATATATATATATATATATATATATATATATATATATATATATATTGCAAAGTGTGATTGAATTTTTATGATTAAAATGCTTGTGATATGCTTTATTTTAAAATTATATACTAATTTTTACAATTAATAATAATAAAAATATAAAATAAAGTTATAATTTATTTATTTATTATTATTATTTTTAATTAATATATAAGTATATTATAAGCTAAATGTTTTGATGTATTATGAATCAATATGTTTATAAATATTATAACTATTAAATTGTGTTCATGCTAATGTACATGGAAATGAATTGAAGACATACAATAAACAATAAGAATCTAATAGTTTCCTTTTGTTTTATTCACATTACATCTTAATTAACAACGCATTCATAACCATTATAACTTTAACTTTTTAATAAAAAATATATAAAAACAAACTAATTAAACATATGCAATGCATAAATTTGAGGACATGTTATTATAATTTTATCATTTAATTGTTTTGGTAAGTAATAGGTTAAGTTCTAGATATGTTAAATGAGAGAATAATTTATTTTATTTATGTATAATTGAGTAGAGAGAATACCAATAAGAATCTAATAGTTTCCTTTTGTTTTATTCACATTACATCTTAATTAACAACACATTCATAACCATTATAACTTTAACTTTTTAATAGAAAATATATAAAATCAAACTAATTAAACATATGGAATGCATTCTCATGTTGTAAAATATAGTTATATTTGTAAATTATAAAATTGGTATCTGAGTATATATTTACAATAAATATTTCTCATGTTGTAAGTAGTTATGTTTGTAAATTATAAAATTGCTATTTGAGTATCTATTTAATAAAATTATAATCAATAAGAATTATAATCAATTGTATAAAAAGCTAAATATTTTTTTTTCAAATATAGTTGAAAAATAACGGTTAATTTTTTTGATTAAAATGCTCATGATATGTTTTTATTTTTAAACTATATATTAATTTTTTTTAAAATTAATAATAATAATATAAAATAAAGTTATAATTTAATTTTTATTTTTTATTTTTTTTGGATAATATAAGTATATCATAAACTAAATGTTTTGATGCTTATTATGAATCAATGTTTGCTAA
>CM076575.1:364343614-364385603 GCA_034641835.2 Pinus albicaulis
TATAACTTTATATATATATATAATTAATTTTTTTAAAGAGAAAATTGAAAAGAACACATCGACCATACTTTATGTAAAAGATATATAATAAAAAAGAAAATATGTGAATGGATAAATTAAGAAAAAGCATAGTTACAATAAAATATAGCCATTTTGATAAATTAATTCATATGGAATAAACCTGTAGAGAAAAGATAGATTTATTGTAAGGAAAACTCATAATACATAACCGCATATAAACTTAAAAAAAAACAAAAATGCATGATAACATCTTCAATATAACACATACAACTAATAGAGAAAACGAGGAGGAGTACAACTTAAATGAGTCAAGAATTATAACCATACTAATGTACCGCTACATCTTTTTCATTATGGGTGATATAAAACGCCGTTCATATGTACAGCAAATATGCTACATGCAGACAAAATTTTCACAGAGTCTTGCTCCATGAAAATAGATATGCTTAGGCAGATGGAACATCATGAGGTTATCAGGAAAAAAGGAAAGAACGAAAATAGATATGCTCTAACAAATCTTGGAATAGAAAAGAGAGGCACGACATGGCCATGGCAGGGAAAAAAGGAAAGAACAAAATTATAGCAAAAAAACTCTAGCAAAGCCCTTAGCCAGCCATTATCAACTTCTAGCATAGAAGCATACCACTAGATTTTAGGACTTTTAAGGGAAACAAAGTTGATCTGAACCAAATTTAAGAATCATTGAAATAGTTTTTTTTTTTTCTTTTAATGTCACATGCTATTTAAAAGTGGAGAAAACATTTGGACATGACGACAATATTTCTAATGCAAAGATCATCTTAAATTTTAAATTTCCTTCTAGAACTTGTTGCTGCATTGACAAAAGATTAGCCTAAATGATGATTAAGGAGAATAAAACCGAGTAGAAGTGAATCGTTTGCAAAAGAGAAAAAAGTACTAAAATCTGTTATGCACTAAACAAAAATAATAGCTATCATACTTCAAATTAAACACAATTTTCCGGCAGAGATATTCCCAAAAATTGAGAAATCCCTCTGATTATAGTTGGCGTCCATAATCCCTCTATATCCAAATTGGTAAAGTACGCGGATGTTTCCCTAATAACCTTTCACATTTAGGGAACCAAATGAAAATCAATGAAACAAAAGCCGCTTGTGATATGTTTTATTTTTAAATTATATATTAATTTTACAATTACTAATAATAATATTATAAAATAAAGTTATAATTGATTTATTTTTTATTATTATTTTTGGATAATATAAGTATCATAAGCTAAATGTTTGATGCTTATTATGAATCAATGTTTCGTTAAATATTATTAACTATTTAATTTAATAAACTATGTTAATATATATGTATTTCATAATTTGAAGACATACAATAACCACAAGAATCTAATAAGCCTTTTGTATTATTCACATTACATCTTAATTAACAACATATTCGTAACCATTATAACTTTAACTTTAATAAAAAATATAAAATCAAACTAATTAAGCATATGTAATGCCTAAATTTGAGGACATGTTATTATAATTTTATCATTTAATTGTTTTGGTAAGTAAGAGGTTGTTGTAAATATGTTAAATGAGAGAATAATTTATTTTATTTATGTATAATTGGGTAGAGAGATAATTATTCTTTTGGGAGCCCTAAGGCAATGTGTAAACATGTCCCCGCTCAACATGGAGTTGATACAAGTTACCTCTTAAAATATGAATACAATATCTTCTAAATAGAAAAACAATGTGAGCTATAATAAAAATAATAAAGATAAATAAATTCATATATATCTATAATGACAAAAATGTTAAAAGAATATATTTTAAAAAGTTTTATAAAATAAAATGCCCCATGTGGATTATGAATCAAATATTATTTAATGTAAATTAATATTCACTTATACTCTAAAAATATAGTAATAAACTAAAAAACCATTTCAATGCACATATTTTGTAACCTCATAGCATTGAAAAATAAGATTTAAACAATGAAAAATTACATAAGAAATTGGACCTCTTGGCTCAAGTTAGATCATATTAAAACATATCTATATTAATTCTTAAAATAATTGTTTTATATATGGGTTGGCTTGACCCTAGGAGTTTTTAAATGGGTTATTTGACCCAGGGGTTTTAATGGTTTACATAATTGTTGAGCGGAGTGTGGGTCCCTTGTTCCATAAACGAGGGACTCCTACATCAATGTTTGGTTTCCATCATGACCTTAAAATTGATGATAATAATAATACTATACAACTTGAGTGAGCCTAATGTTTAACAACATGTCTCTCCTCCTAAGAAATTGCAAGCTCAAAGCAGAGTGTAGAGTGGATTTTAGAAAAAATAAACCAAAAATCCACAAACTTTCGTAAATGACACTAAAAACAATTTATATTAAAATTAAATTATAATTAATAAAATATTTAATAATATTCAATTAAATTATATAAATAATTAAAAAAATATTTTAAATGCAAATTTTGACACTTATTAATGAATTAAATATGAAAATAAAATACCTAATAAAATGAGTATAAAAATCTAAATAAATGGAGGGTGTTTCCTACTTTGACTCGCTATGACTAGTATTTCAAGGGAGGTTATTTATTTATTTACTAATTAATACGAGTATAAAAAATCTAAAATATACTGAGCCTGTGTTTCCACTTTGACTACTTGGGCTAGGACTAGTATTTCAAGGAGGTTATTTATTTATTTACTACTCACTTACTATATATTATCATTTCGTTCTATTCATCACTTTATCATTTCCTAGAATTTAAAATTTAAATAATGGTAACAAAATATTATTATACTAATTCAAGGGGATTAGCGTTCTAGTTTTCTTTTAACATTAATTGGTGCTTTTTTAGATAGTTTCTACTTAGCATGGGAGAGTTGAATATTTTGATGGTGTTAGTTCAATTAGTTTTCGTTAACATTATTAATTTGTATTTAGAAAGTTATACATATATTTATGACAGCTTAATATTTTGATGGCGTGAATTAGTTTACACCGATAAATTTATTAAGGATTAAGGATATTATTGACAAACAAATTTATTAAGAATAATATTGAAAAATGTAAAAATTATATCGCTTTTTCTAAAAACTTAAGAATTTAGTTTTAGTATAGAAAAATTTTAAAAAATTTTATATTTATATCATGCAGTGTAAAAAAAAATATTATTTTTAAATCGACACAAATGTTTGAGGATATTATTGTAAAATTCTTCTAATCTATAATAACTATATATAGATTCTAATTTTATGATATTTTAGGAAAATTAGTAGAATGAAAATAATATCTTAAAATAAAAAATATTATTCCCTAGAATTCGACTGGTACTTGGAATGAGCCATGAAATGAAAATAGAGCTTTTTTTACCCTCCTAGTCTTTAAAATTTCAATAATCTCAACCTTTTAAAAATGGGTTAAGATTGAAGAAATGAATACATTACAATGAATCAAGTTCTTATCCATCACATTGAACTATATTTTTGAAAAATTTCTAGTAAGTCTGGAAACAAATTATGAAAAATTTTTATCATTTTTTCAATTACTCATTAATCACAAGATTATTTATTTATTTATTTTTAGATAAAAATGATAATCTTTATTCAAATATATTTTAAAAGTTAAATTATTTTTTCTTCAAAATAACTTATAATTAAATTGGAAAAAATGAATAAATAAATACATAAAAGGAGCAAGGGACAAGCTAGGTAATTTACTAATAAAAAATTCTAAAAGGAAGTTTAATTATAATTTTAAAATTAAACCCTCTTCCCTCTCTCTTTATCTCTCTCTCCCTCTCCATCCCTCTCTCTCTCCCTCGCTCCCTCTCTCTCTCTCTCCCTCTCCCTCCTTCCCATTCCTCTCTCTCTCTCTCCCTCCCTCTCCCTCTCTCTCTCTCTCTCTCTCTCTCTCTCTCTCTCTCTCCCCCACTCTCTCTCTCTCTCTCTCTCTCTCTCTCTCCATCCCTCCCTATCCCTCCCCACCCACTACCCCTCCCACTCTCTCTCCCCTCCCTCTCGTCTCCATCCCTCTCCTTCCCTCCATCTATCTCGCTCTCCCTCTCCCTTCCCTCTCTCCCTCCCTCCCTCTCCCTCCATCTCTCACTCTCCTTATTTCTCTCTCTCTCTCTCTCTCTCTCTCTCTCTCTCTCTCTCTCTCTCTCTCTCTCTCTCTCTCTCTCTCTCTCTCTCTCTCTCTCTCTCACTTTCTCCCTCTCTCACTCTCCCTCTCCCTCTCGCCCTCTCCCTCTCCCTCTCCCTCTATCTCCCTCTCTCCCTCCCTCTCCCTCCCTCTCTCTCTCCCTCCCTCTCCCTCCCTCTCTCTCTCTCTCTCGCTCTCTCCCTTTCACTCTTACTCCCACTCCCTCTCTCTCCCCCTCCCTCTATATCCCTCCCTCTCCCTCCCTCCATCTATCTCCCTCCCTCTCCCTCCCTCCCTCTCCCTCCCTATCTCTCTCTCTCCCTCCATCCATCTCTCTCTCCTTCCTGCTCCCTCCCTCTCTCTCTCCCTCCCTCCCTCCCTTAATCTCGCTCCCTCCCGTGCCCTCTCTCTCTCACCCCCTACCCATATCTCTCTCTCACTCTCTTCCTCTCCCTCTCTCTCTCTCTCTCTTTCCCGCTCCCCCTCCCTCTATCTCCCCCTAGGCTCTCTCTCTCTCTCCCTCCTACTCCCTCTTTCTTTCTCTCCCTCCGTCCCTCTCTCTCTATCTCTCCCTCCCACTCCCTCTCTCTCTCTCTCTCTCTCTCCCTCCCACTCCCTTCGACTCCCTCCCACTCCCTCTCTCTCTCCCCTTCCTTCTCCCTCTATCTCCCTCCCTCCCCCTCCCTCTATCTCCCTCCCTCCCTCTCCCTTCTTCCCTCTCTCTCTCTCTCTCCCTCTCTCTCTCTCTCTCTCTCCCTCCCTCTCCCTCTCCCTCTCTCTCCCCTTTTCTCTCTATCCCTTCTTCTCTCCCTCCCTCCCTTTATCTCCATCCCTCTCTCCCTCCCTCTCTCTCCCCCTTCCTCTCTCCCTCCATCCCTTTCTCTCCCTCCCTCCCTCCATGTATCTTCCTCCCTCTATCTCCCTCCATTTCCCTCTCCCTCTCTCTCTCTCCCTCTCTCCCTCCCTCTCCCTATCTCTCTCTCTCCCTCTCTACCCCCCACTCGCTCTCTCTCCCACTCACTCTCTTTCCCTCCCTCCCTCTCCCTCTCTATCTCTCTCTCTCCCTCCTGCTCCCTCCCTCTCTCTCCTCCTCCCCCTCCCTCTCTTTCGCACTACCTCTACCTCCCTTCCTCCCCCTCCCTCTCTCTTTCCCTCTATCCCTCTATCTCCCTCCCCCTCCCTCTTGCTCTCTCCCCGCCTCCCCTTGCCTCCCCCTCCCTCTCTCTCTCCCCCTCTCTCTCCCTCATGCTCCCTCCCTCTCTCTCTCTCTCCCTCTCTCTCCCTCCCTCCCTCTACATCTTTGTCCCCCTCCCCCTCTCACTCCCTCCCTTCTTCTCCCTCCCACAATGTCCTGCCATCTACAGTTCTCTGTCTCCCTCCCTCTCCCTCTCGCTCTCTGCCTCCCACTCCCTCCCTTTCTCTCTCTCTCCCTCTATCCTTCTCTCCCCCTCTCTCTTTCTCTATCTCCACCCATCCTGCCGCTCACCCTCCCTCTCTCTCTCTCACTAGTTCCCTCGACTTATCTCTCTCTCTCTCCCTCCTATCTCCTACCTCTCTTTCTCACCCCTATCTCTCTCTCCTTTAATTTATCCATTCTCCCTCTAGCTATTTCTCCTTAAAATTTTCTCTATTTCCTTGTCATTTTGTTCATCTCTCCCCACATGTATCCCCTTCAATTCTCACTTTGTGTGTATGTCTCTCTCTTTCTCTCTTGCCCACCCTACCCCTCTCTCCTTCAATTTCTTCAGTCTCCTTCTACCTCTTTCTCCTTCACTTTCTCACTTTTTCTCTCTCTATTCATCTCTACCCCTTGCGTCCCCTTCCACACTCTATTTGTGTGTGTTTCTCTCTCTTACTAGGTCACTTTCTTCCCCATCCACTTTTAAAAGGTGCAATATTACAAAATAACAAAACAATCCATTTTAAGATATTAAAATTTAAATATAAATAAAACTCAAAATCATAAAATAATTGTTGTAATAAAAATTATAATACATTATAAATTTTTATATATATATAATTATTTTTTTAAATAGCCAATTGAAAAGAACACTTCGACCATACTTTATGTAAAAGATATATAATAAAAAAGAAAATATGTGAATGGATAAAAGAAGGAAAAGAATAGTTACAATAAAATATAGCCATTTTTATAAATTAATTCATATGGAATAAATCTGTAGAGAAAAGATAGATTTATTGTAAGGAAAACCCATAATACATAACCGCATATAAACTTAAAAAGAACAAAAATGGATGACAACATCTTCAATATAACACGTACAACTGATGGAGCAAACAAGGAGGAGTACAACTTAAATGAGTCAAGAATTATAACCATACTAATGTATCGCTACATCGTTTTCATTATGGGTGATATAAAACGTCGTTCATATGTATAGCAAATATGTTACATGTAGACAACGTTTTCACAGAGTCTTGCTCCATGAAAATAGATATGCTCAGGTAGATGGAACATCACGAGGTTATCAGGGAAAAAAGGAAAGAATGAAAACAGATATGTTCTAACAAATCTTGGAATAGAAAATATAGGCACGACATGGCCATGGCAGGGAAAAAAGCAAAAAACGAAATTCTAGCGAACAAACTCTAGCAAATCCCTTAGCCAGCCATTATCAACTTCTATCATAGAAGCATACCATTGGATTTTAGGATTTTTAAGGGAAACAAAGTTGATCTGATCCAAATTTAAGAATCGTTGAAATAGTTTTTTTTTCTTTTAATGTCGCATGCTATTTAAAAGTGGAGAAAACATTTGGACATGACGACAATATTTCTACTGCAAAGATCATCTTAAATTTAAAATTTCCTTCCAGAACTTGTTGCTGCATTGACAAAATATTAGCTTAAATGATGATTAAGGAGAATAAAACCGAGTAGAAGTGAATCGTTTGCAAAAGAGAAAAAAGTACTAAAATCTGTTATGCACTAAACAAAAATAATAGCTATCATACTTCAAATTAAACACAATTTTCCGGCAGAGATATTCCCAAAAATTGAGAAATCCCTCTGATTGTAGTTGGCGTCCATAATCCCCCTATATCCTACTTGGTAAGGTACGACGGCCGTTTCCCTAATAACCTTTCACATTTACGGAACCAATGACAAATCAATGAAACAGAAAAGCCAAGAAATGATGGGTTCCCATATTCATATGTAAACAGAAGCATCGCCTAGATAAGAAGTGGAGTATGCAAACAGAAATCTAAGTATGGTGTTATTAACACTAATTAGAAACATCTTTGCAAACAGAAATTTGTTATATGAAATTAACCTACTAAATTTAATTCAACAATCTTTGTAACTCTTTACCTTTAAAATTATAAAGAACTATTTCAACGCTGAAATCTTCATGTATATGCTTCAACTTAAAAAAATTCATTGAAATATATCCGTAAATTTCAAAAAAAAAGTCAGTGAAGTGTATAAAGGACTATTTGAACACTGAAACCTTTAACTGTATCCTTCAACTTCAAAAAAAACAATGAAATATATCCTTCAATTTCAAAATAAATTTAGTGAAGCGTGTAAAAAACGACATAGCATAGGAAACTTGTGCTTACCTTAATCGCATTGATTGTAGCTCACGCTTTGTCCATACAACTGTCTGAAATGGCGAAAACGTGGAACTCTATGTTACCTCTCAAGCGGTGGAACATCGTTATTCAAAAGAAATCCTCAATGGACTGGTGTTCTCATTGCCGCTACCAAACACAACCTATCACAGACTCTTCCCACTGCACACATATAAACAGAGAGCGCAGGAAGCTGCGTGGGAGAGAAGTGAAGTGGAGAGACATATCTAACAGAAACAACTAGATGAAATTCAAATTTGAAATGGCATGGGAGAGACGTGGAGAGACATATCTAAACCACAATGAAATTTAAATTGCATTTCAACTTCAGGCTGTTTTTTTCACCACGAGCTTTTTTGCATATTCTAACATATTCTGACAGGAAACAACTAGATGAAATTCAAATTTCGAAATTGCATTTCAACTTCAGGATCAACATTGGCGAGTTTTTGTGCATCTTTTGGTTTCTAACGGTAAAATTTAGTAATTGACCACTCCAACGTTCATATTTCAATTTTGTAGACGTGCAGCATTTTCATTATAAATTTTGTGTTACACGTCGAGCATTTTAATTAGAATGTTTGTGTATGGCTAGATTATGTTAAAAATATCTCCAATCGTGAGCCACGTCTTCAACCAGCTCTTCCTTTTCTAAGTTGAACAGATCACTCCAATTAGTTGAAACAATGTTCCACGGACCACTCCAACTGGTTGCAAAAACAACTAATCTCTCAAGTTTTTCAAACATTGTTGCCTTTGATTCTATTTATTTTTTTCTATAATATGGATATTTTCTTTATTTTTTAACCATTATAATATTTTAAATAAAACATTTGATTGCATTGACCATGTCATATTTAGAGAATTAAAACTCGCTATTTTAGTAGAGGGCATATCATTTAGTATTGTTATGCTTTAAATTTTTGAAGAATAAGCAAATTATTTTGGAAATATTATAGTTATATGTTTATTATTTTAATATCTAAAATAAAGAATAATTAAAACTTTTAATCACCCGTTACTTCATTTATAAATTATGAGAAAGATATTTATATATTTGGTATAAAATTAATCATATGTTTTCTAAATATTATTAATTATTTAATTTAACAAACTATGATAATGTACATGTATTTCATAATTTGAAAACATACAATTACCAATAAGAATCTAATAGTTTCCTTTTGTTTTATTCACATTACATCTTAATTAACAACACACTCATAACCATTATAACTTTAACTTTTTAATAAAAAAATATATAAAACCAAAGTAATTAAACATATGTAATGCATAAATTTTAGGACATGTTATTATAATTTTATCATTTAATTGTTTTGGTAAGTAAGAGGTTAAGTTCTAAATATGTTAAATGAGAGAATAATTTATTTTATTTATGTATAATTGAGTAGATAGACTACTAATAAGAATCTAATAGTTTCCTTTTGTTTTTTTTCACATGACATCTTAATTAACAACATATTCATGACCATTATAACTTTAACTTTTTAATAAAAAATATATAAAATCAAACTAATTAAACATATGTAATGCATAAATTATGTTTAATGCATTCTCATGTTGTAAAATATAATTATATTTGTAAATTATAAAATTGGTATTTGAGTATCTATCTACAATAAAATAAACTAATATTTCTCATGTTGTAAAATATGGTTATGTTTGTAAATTATAAAATTGGTATTTGAGTATCTATTTACAATAGGTATAATCAATTGTATAAAAGCTAAATAATTTTTTTTTTCAAATATATTTGCAAAGTGTGATTGAATTTTTATGATTAAAATGCTTATGATATGTTTTATTTTTAAATTATATATTAACTTTTTACAATTAATAATAATAATATAAAATAAAGTTATAATTTATTTATTTTTTATTATTATTTTTGGATAATATAAGTATATCATAAACTAAATGTTTTGATGCTTATTATGAATCAATGTTTGCTAAATACTATTAACTATATAATTAAATAAACTATGTTAATATAGATGTATTTCATAATTTGAAGACATACAATAAGCAATAAGAATCTAATACATTCCTTTTGTTTTATTCACATTACATCTTAATTAACGACATATTCATAACCATTATAACTTTAACTTTTTAATAAAAAAAAATATAAAATTAAACTAATTAAACATATGTAATGCATAAATTTGAGGACATGTTATTATAATTCTATCATTTAATTGTTTTGGTAATTAAGAGGTTAAGTTGTAAATATGTTAAATGAGAGAATAATTTATTTTATTTATGTATAATTGGGTAGAGAGACTCATTCTTTTGGGAGTGTGAAGGAAATGTGTAAGCATGTCCTTACTCAACATGGATTTGATACATGTTACCTCTTAAAATATGAATACAATATACTCTAAATAGAAAAACACTGTGACCTATAATAAAAAGGAAAAAAGAAATATGATATGCATGCTTAATTAGTTGTCCATATGACCTAATAAAATTTCATGAAAAGTAATTAGTAGTAAACAAAAAAATTATGTGAGTACAATTTTTAAACCTTATATATTTAAAAAAATATGTGAACAGGTGATAACAATTTCATATATATCTATAATGAGAAAAATGTTAAAAGAATATATTTTAAAGTTTTATAAAATAAAATGCCCCATGTGGGTTATGAATCAAATATTTTAATGTAAATTAATATTCACTTATACTTCAAAATATAGTAATAACCAAAAAACCATTTCAATGCACATCTTTTGTAACCTCTATAGCATTCAAAAGAAAGATTTAAACAATGAAAAATTACATAGAAGAAATTTTATCCCTCTTAGCTCAAGTTATATCAGTGCTTAAAACATATCTATATTAATTCTTAAAATATTTGTTTTATATATGGGTTGGCTTGACCCTAGGGGTTTTAATGGTTTACATAACTGGAGGTGAGTCCCTTGTTCCATAAACAAGGGGACTCCTACATCAATGTTTGGTTTGGTCATGACCTTAAAATTGGATGATAATAATAATAATTATACAACTTGAGTGAGCCTAATGGTTAACAACATGTCTTTCTTCCTAAGAAGTCCCAAGTTCAAAAGTAGAGAGTGTAGAGTGTGGATTTTAGAAAAGGTAAACCAAAAAAATCCACAAACTTTCAAAAATAACACTAAAAACAAATTATATTAAAATTAAATTATAATTAATAAAATATTTAATAATACTCAATTAAATTTATATAAATAATTAAAAAAATATTTTAAATGAAAATTTTGGCACTTATTAATGAATTATATATAAAAATAAAATACCTAATAAAATGAGTATAAAAATCTAAATATATGGAAGGCGTTTCCACTTTGACCACTGTTATAACTAGTATTTCAAGGGAGGTTATTTTTTCATTTATTTACTAATTACACTTTATAATTTCCTAGAATTTAAGAATTTAAATAATGTATAACAAAATATTATTATAGTCTAATTCAAGGGATTAGTTGAACTAGTTTTATTTAACATTAATTGGTGTTTAGATAGTTTCACTTAGGCATGGGAGAGTTGAATATTTTGGATGGCGATAGTTCAATTACTTTTCGTTAACATTAAGTTGTATTTAGAAAGTTATACTTATATATAGGAGAGTTTAATATTTTGGATGGCATGAATTAGTTTACACTAAGGATATTATTGACAAATAAATTTGTTAAGAATACTATTGACAAAGTGAAAATTATATCAGTTTTTTCTATAAACATAAGAATTTAGTTTTAGTATAGAAAAAATTTAAAATTTTATATTTATACCATGAATGTAAAAGAAAATCTTATTTTCAAATTGACACAAATGTTTGAGAATATTATTGTAAAATTCTTCTAATCTATAATAATTATATATAGATTCTAGAATTTTTAGTGATATTTTAGGAAAATTAGTAGAATGAAAAATAGTATTCGTTAAAATAAAAAACATTATTCCTTAGAATTCGACTTCGTACTTGGAATGGGCCATGAATGAAAATAGTAAGCAACGAAAATAGAGTTTCTTTTTTTCCCTCCTAGGCTCATTTTTAAAAATTTCAATAATCTCAACCCTTTTAAAATGGGTTAATATTAAGAAGAAATGGAATAAGATTAAGAAGAACTAAGTTTTTATCCATCACATTGAACTATATTTTTTTGAGAAATTTGTAGTAAGTTTCGAAAAAAAATTATGAAAAAAATTTCGGTTTTAGCATTTTTTTAATTACTCCATTAGGGTCATAGTATTATTTATTTATTTATTTTTAGCTAAAAATGATCATCTTATTCAAATATATTTTAAAAGTAAATTATTTTTATTCAAATAACTAATACTTGAATTGGAAAAAAATGAATAACAACACAAGCTAGGTAATCTACAAATAAAAAAACTTTCTAAAAGGACATTTAATTATAATTTTGAAAATTAAATTAAATTGAAAATAATTAAAAGTTGAGTGTGGAAATAAATGGCTGAAATTGCATGAATCTATTAGATTTTGAAATTGTTTTATGTTGTGTCAATTACTTTTTCTTTATTCAATACTTCAATTAGCAATGTTTCGAATTACAATCAGTCTCTCTCGGACACTATCTCTCTCTCTCTCCCTCTCTCTCTCCCTCTCCCTCCCGTTCCCTCCATCTCTCTCTCTCTCTCTCTCTCTCTCTCTCTCTCTCTCTCTCTCTCTCTCTCTATCCATCTCTATCTCTCTCTCTCTGTCACTCTCTCTCTCTCTCTCTCTCTCTCTCTCTCTCTCTCCCTCTCTCCCTCTCTGTCCCTCTCTCCCTCTCCCTCTTTGTCTCTCTCTCCCTCTCCCTCCCTCTCTCTCTCCCTCACTCCCTCTCTTTCTCTCTCCCTCTCTCTCCCAACCCCTCCCTCCCTCCCTCTCTCTCTCTCTCTCTCTCTCTCTCTCCCCCCCTCCCTCTCTCTCTCCATCTCTCCCTCTCTCTCTCTCCATCTTTCCCTTTCTCTCTCTATCTCTCCCTCTCTCTATATATATCTCTCTCCCTCACTCCCTCCCTCTCTCACTCTCTCTCTCTCTCTCCCTCCCTATCCCTTTCCCTCTCACTACCCCTCTCGCTCTCTCCCCCTCCCTCTGTGACCATCCCTTTCCTTCCTTTCCTCTATCTACCTTCGTCTCTCCCTCTCTCTCTCTCCCTCCCGCTCCCTCCTTCTGTCTCTCCCTCCCTCCCTCTCCCTCCATCTCTCACTCCCCTTATTTCTCCTCTCTGACACACTCTCTCTCTCTCTCTGACATTATCTTTATCTCTGTCTCTCTATCTCTGACATTCTCTCTCTTTCTCTCTCTCTCTCTCTCTCTCTCGCTCTATCTATCTATCTATCTATCTATCTCTCTCTATCTCTGACATTCTCTCTCTTTCCCTCTCTCTCTCTCTCTCTCCCCCTCTCTCCCTCTCCCTCTCCCTCTATCTCCCTCTCCCTCTCTATGAATCTCCCTCTCCCTCTCTCCCTCTCCATCTCCCTCTGTCTCCCTCCCTCTCTCTCCCTCCTTCTATCTCTCCATCTCCCTCTCTCCCTCACTCTCTCTCTCTCTCCCTTTCACTCTCATTCCCACTCCCTCTATATCCGTCCCTCTCCCTCCCTCCATCTATCTCCCTCCATATCCCTCTCTCTCTCTCTCTCCCTTCCCCTCCCTCCCTATCTCTCTCTCCCTCCTGCTCCCTCCCTCTCTCTCTCCCTCCCTCTCCCTCTCTCTCTCACCCCCTACCCCTATCTCTCTCCCACTCTCTTCCTCTCCCTCTCCCTCTCTCTCCCTCCCGCTCCTCCTCCCTCTATCTCCCCCTCGCTCTCTCTCTCCCTCCCTTCCGGTCCCTCTTTCTTTCTATCCCTCCTTCCCTTTCTCTCTATCCCTCCCTCCCACTCCCTCTCTCTCTCTCTGTCTCTCTCCCTCCCATTCCGTTCGACCCCCTCACACTCCCTCTCTCTCTCTTCCCCTCCCTCTATCTCCCTCCCTCCCTCTCCCTCCCTATCACTCTCTGTCTCTCTCTCTCTCTCTCCCACTAACTCTCTCTCTCCCCCCTGGTCCCTCTCTATCTCTTCCCTTCCCACTCTCTCTCTCTCTCCCCCTCCCTCTATCTCACACCCACCCTCTCCCTCCTTCCCTCTCCCTCTCTATCTCTCCTTCTCCCTCTCTCTCTCCCCCTCTCCCTCTCCCTCTCCCTCTCTCTCTCTTCCTCGCTCTCTCCCTCCATCTCTCTCGCTCTCTCTCTTCCTCTCCCTCTTTCACCCCCTCCCTATATCTCCTTCTCTCTCTCTCCCACTTTCTCCCCCTCCCTATATCTCCCTCCCTCTCCCTCTCTCTCTATCCCTCCCTCTCCCTCCCCCTGTCTATCTCTCTCTCTCTCACCCTCTCTTTCTCCCTCTCTCCCTCTCACTCCCTCTCTCTCTCTCTCTCTCTCTTCCTCCTTCACGCTCCCTCCCTCTATCCCTCCTACTACCTCTCTCTCTCTCTCCCTCCTGCTCCCTGTCTCTCTCTCTCCCTCTAGCTACCCCACTTCCTCCCTCCCTCTATCTCCCTCCCTCTCCCTCTCTCTCTCCCTCCCTCTAGCTACCCCCCTTCCTCCCTCCCTCTATCTCCCTCCCTCTCCCTATCTCTGTCCCCCCCTCTCCCTCTCTCTCTCTCTCTCTCTCCCACTCCGTCTCTGTTCCTCTCTCCCTCCTGCTACCTCTCTCTTCCTCCCACTCCATCCCTCTCTCCCTCCAACTCCCTCTCTCTCTCTATCTTTCCCCCTCTCTCTCTCTCTCTCTCTCTCTCTCTCTCTCTCTCTCTCTCCCGCTCCCTCTCTCTATCTCCCTCCCTTCCCTCTCTCTCTCTCTCTTCCTCCCTTTCCTCCCTCTATCTCCCTCCCTCTCCCTCCCACTCTCTCCCTCCTTATCCCTCTCGCTCTTTCCCTCTCTCCCTCATGCTTCCTCTATGTCTCTCTCTCCCTCTCTCTCTCTCCCTCCCTCTCTCTCTTACTCCATATCTCCCTCTCTCTCTCTCTCTCTCTCTCTCTCTCTCTCTCTCTCTCCCTTTGTCTCTCCCTCCTCGACATCCTCTTTCTCTTGCACTATCTCCACCCATCATGCCACTCACCCTCCCTCTCCCTCTCTCACTAGTTCTCTCAATTTATCTCTCTCTCCTACCTCATTCTCTCACCCCTATCTTTGTCTCCTTTAATTTCTCCATTCTCCCTCTAGCTATTTCTCCTTAATTTTCTCTATCTCCCTCTCATTTTGTTCATCTCTCCTCACATGTATCCCCTGTAATTCTCAATTTTTGTGTGTATCTCTCTCTTACACACCCTACCCCTCTCTCCTTCAATTTCTCTAGTCTCCTTCTACCTCTTTCTCCTTCACTTTATCCCTTTTTCTCTCTCTATTTACCTCTACCCCTTCGTCCCCTTCCACACTCACTTTGTGTGTGTTTCTCTCTCTTACTAGGTCACTTTCTTCCCCATCCACTTTTAAAAGGTGAAATATTACAAAATAACAAAAAAAATCCAGTTTAAGATATTAAAATTTAAATATAAATAAAACTGAAAATCATAAAATAATTCCTCTAATAAAACGTATAATACATTATAACCTTTTTTTATATAATTATTTTTTTAAATAGCGAATTTAAAAGAACACATGGACCATACTTTATGTAAAATATATATAATAAAAAATAAAATATGTGAATGGATAAAAGAAGAAAAGCCTCATAGGTATGCTCAGGCAGATGGAACATCATGAATCTACTCTAACAAATCTGGGAATAGAAAAGACAAGCACGGCATGGGGATGGCCATGGCAGGGAAAAAAGGTAAGAACGAAATTCTAGCGAAGCCAAGAAATGCAAACAGAAATCTGAGTATCATATGTAAACAAAAGCATCACCTAACTAGGAAGCGGAGTATGCAATGGTGTTATTAACTCTAATTAGAAACATCTTTGCGAATAGAAATTTGTTATATGAAAGTAACCTAATAAATTTAATTCAAAAATCCTTGTAACTCTTTACCATTAAAATTATAAAGAACTATTTCAATGGTGAAATCTTCAAGTATATCCTTCAACTTAAAAAAATCATTGAAATATATCCCTAAATTTCAAAAAAAAAACAGTAAAGTGTATAAAGAACTATTTCAACACCGAAATCTTTAACTGTATCCTTCAACGTCAAAAAAATCAATGAAATATATCCTTCAATTTCAAAATAAATTTAGTGAGGCGTGTAGAAAATGGCAATAGCATAGGAAACTTGTGCTTACCTTAATAGCATTGATTGCAGCTCATGCTTTGTCAATACAGCGGACGGCCTATGGTCTTGTGATCAATGGCCTTCCTCAATGTTACCTCTCAAGCGGTGGAACATCCGTATTCAAAAGAAAATCCTGAATGGAATGGTGTTCCCTCCACCAAACGTAACCCACCATGGACTCTCGTTGCCGCTACCAAATACAACCCATCACAGACTCTTCCCACTGCACACATATAAACAGAGAGCGCAGGAAGCTGCGTGGGAGAGAAGTGGAGAGAAATATCTAAATCACAATGAGATTTAAATTGCATTTCGACTTGAGGTTGTTTTTTTACCACCAGCTTTTTTGCATATTTTGACGGGAAATAACTAGATGAAATTCAAATTTCGAAATTGAATTTCAACTTCAGTATCGGCATTGGCAAGTTTTTGTGCATCTTTTGGTTTCTAACGGTAAAGTTTCAGAAATTGACCACTCCAACGTTCATATTTCAATTTTGTAGACGTGCAGCATTTTCATTATAAATTTTGTGTTACACGTCAAACATTTTAATTAGAATGTTTGTGTATGGCTTGATTATGTTAAAAATATCTCCGATCGTGAGCCACGTCTTTCAACCAGTTCTTCCTTTTCTGAGCTGAACAGACCACTCAAATTAGTTGAAACAATGTTCTACGGACCACTCCAACTGGTTGCAAAAACAACTAAGTTGCGTTTGATTTTATTTATTTTTTTCTATAATAGGGATATTTTTTTTTTTTTTAAACCATTATAATATCTTAAATAAAACATTTGATTGCATTGACCATGTCAGATTAGATATTCAACCTGCCATTTTAGAGAGCATATCATTTAGTATCGAATATGCTTTAAATTTTGAAGAATGTTACTAATTATTTTGGAAATATTATAGTTATATGTTTATTATTTTAATATTTAAAATATAGAATAATTAAAATTTTTAATCACCCATTATTTCATTTATAAATTATGAGAAAGATATTTATATATTTGGTATAAAATTAATCATATGTTGAAAATAAAGTAAATATTTCTCATGTTGTAAAATGCAGTTATATTTTTAAATTATAAAATTGGTATTTGAGTATCTATTTACAATAAAATAAAGTAAATATTTCTCATATTGTAAAATGTAGTTATGTTTGTAAATTATAAAATTGGTATTTGATTATCTATTTACAATAGGTATAATCAATTGTATAAAAGCTAAATATATATATATATATTTTTTTCAAATATTTTTGCAAAGTGTGATTGAATTTTTATGATTAAAATGCTTGTGATATGTTTTATTTTAAAATTATATACTAATTTTTTACAATTAATAATAATAAAAATATAAAATAAAGTTATAATTTATTTATTTATTATTATTATTTTTGGATAATATAAGTATATTATAAGATAAATGTTTTGATGCTTATTATGAATCAATGTTTGCTAAATATTATTAACTATTTGTTTTAACAAACTATGCTAATGTACATGTATTTCATAATTTGAAGACATACAACTACCAATAAGAATCTAATAGTTTCCATTTGTTTTATTCACATTACATCTTAATTAACAACATATTCATAACCATTATAACTTTAACTTTTTAATAGAAAATATATAAAATCAAACTAATTAAACATATGTAATTCATAAATTATGTAATGCATTCTGATGTTGTAAAATATAGTTATATTTGTAAATTATAAAATTGGTATTTGAGTATCTATTTACAATAGGTATAATCAATTGTATAAAAGCTAAATATTTTATTTTTCAAATATATTTGCAAAGTGTGATTGAATTTCTATGATTAAAATGCTTATGATATGTTTTATTTTTAAATTATATATTGATTTTTTACAATTTATAATAATAATATAAAATAAAGTTATAATTTATTTATTTTTATTATTATTTTTGGATAATATAAGTATATCATAAACTAAATGTTTTAATGCTTATTATGAATTAATGTTTGCTAAATATTATTAACTATTTAAATTAATAAACTATGTTAATATATACGTATTTCATAATTTGAAGACATACAATAACCAATAAGAATCTAATAGTTTCCTTTTATTTTATTCACATTACATCTTAATTAACGACATATTCATAACCATTATAACTTTAACTTTTTAATAAAAAATATATAAAATCAAACTAATTAAACATATGTAATGCATAAATTTGAGGACATGTTATTATAATTCTATCATTTAATTGTTTTCGTAAGTAAGAGGTTAAGTTGTAAATATGTTAAATGAGAGAATAATTTATTTTATTTATGTATAATTGGGTAGAGAGACTCATTCTTTTGGGATTCTGAAGGCAATGTGCAAGCATGTCCTTACTCAACATGGAGTTGATACATGTTACCTCTTAAAATATGAATACAATATACTCTAAATAGAAAATCACTGTGAGCTATAATAAAAAAGAAAAAAGAAAAATGATATGCATTCTTAATTAGTTGTCCATATGACCTAATAAAATTTCATGAAAAGTAATTAGTAGTAAAAAAAAAAAATTATGTAAGTACAATTTTTAAACCTTATATATTTAAAAAAATATGTGAACAGGTGATAACAGCTTCATATATATCTATAATGAGAAAAATGTAAAAAGATATATTTTAAAGTATTATAAAATAAAATGCCCTATGTGGGTTATGAATCAAATATTTTAGTGTAAATTAATATTCACTTGTACTTGAAAATATAGTAATAACCAAAAAACCATTTCAATGCACATCTTTTGTAACCTCTATAGCATTCAAAAATAAGATTTAAACAATGAAAAATTACATAGAAGAAATTTGATCCCTCTTGGCTCAAGTTAGAGCAGTGGTTAAAACATATCTATATTAATTCTTAAAACAATTGCTTTATATATGGATTGGCTTGACCCTAGGGGTTTTAATGGTTTACATAATTCTTGAGCCGAGGTGAGTCCCTTGTTCCATAAACAAGGGGACTCCTACATCAATGTTTGGTTTGGTCATGACCTTAAAATTGGATGATAATAATAATAATTATACAACTTGAGTGAGCCTAATGGTTAACAACATGTCTTTCTTCAAAACTAGAGAGTGTAGAGTGTGGATTTTAGAAAAAATAAACCAAAAAAATCCACAAACTTTCAAAAATAACACTAAAAAAAACTTATATTAAAATTAAATTATAATTAATAAAATATTTAATAATATTCAATTAAATTTATATAAATAATTAAAAAAAATATTTTAAATGCAGATTTTGGCATTTATTAATGAATTAAATATAAAAATAAAATACCTAATAAAATGAGTATAAAAATATAAATATATGGAGGGTGTTTCCACTTTGACCACTGATATGACTAGTATTTCAAGGGAGGTTATTTATTTATTTATTTACTAATTACACTTTGATTATATATTATCATTTGTCTCATTCATCACTTTATCATTTCCTAGAATTTAAGAATTTAAATAATGTATAACAAAATATTATTATAGTCTAATTCAAGGGATTAGTTGAACTAGTTTTCTTTAACATTAATTGGTGTTTAGATAGTTTCGCTTAGGCATGGGAGAGTTGAATATTTTGGATAGTGATAATTCAATTACTTTTCGTTAACATTAATTTGTATTTAGAAAGTTATACTTATACATAGGAGAGTTTAATATTTTGGATGGCGTGAATTAGTTTAGAGCGATAAATTTATTAAGGATTAAGGATATTATTGAAAAATAAATTTATTAAGAATACTATTGACAAATGTGAAAATTATATCAGTTTTTTCTAAAAACTTAAGAGTTTAGTTTTAGTATATGAAAATTTTAAAATTTTATATTTATACCATGAGTGTAAAAGAAAATCTTATTTTCAAATTGACACAAATGTTTGAGAATATTATTGTAAAATTCTTCTAATCTATTATAATTATATATAGATTCTAGAATTTTTAGTGATATTTTAGGAAAATTAGTAGAATGAAAAATAGTATTCGTTAAAATAAAAAATATTATTCCTTAGAATTCTACTTGGTACTTGGAATGGGCCATGAATGAAAATAGTAAACAATGAAAATAGAGTTTCTTTTTTTCCCTCCTAGGCTCATTTTTTTAAAATTTCAATAATCTCAACCTTTTTAAAATGGGTTAAGATTAAGAAGAACTAAGTTTTTATCCATCACATTGAACTATATTTTTTTGAGAAATTTCTAGTAAGTTTGGAAAAAAAATTATGAAAAAAATTTCCTTTTTAGCATTTTTTTAATTACTCCATTAGGGTCATAGTATTATTTATTTATTTATTTTCAGCTAAAAATGATCATCTTATTCAAATATATTTTAAAAATAAATTATTTTTATTCAAATAACTAATAATTAAATTGGAAAAAAATGAATAACAACACAAGCTAGGTAATTTACTAATAAAAAACTTTCTAAAAGGACTTTTAATTATAATTTTGAAAATTAAATTAAATTGAGAATAATTAAAAGTTGAGTGTGGAAATAAATGGTTGAAATTGCATGAATCTATTATATTTTGGAATTTTTTTATGTTGTGTCAATTAATTTTTCTTGATTCAATACTTCAATTAGCAATGTTTCGAATTACAATTAGTCTCTCCCAAACACACACTCTCTCTCTCTCTCTCTCTCTCTGTCACTCTCTCTCTCTCTCTCTCCCTCTCTCTCTCTCTCTCTCTCTCTCCCTCTCCCTCTCTCCCTCTCTCTCCCTCTCCCTCTCTCTCTCCCTCCCTCTCTCTCTCCCTCACTCCCTCTCTTTCTCTCTCCCTCTCTCTCGCAACCCCCCTCCCTCTCTCCCTCTCTCTCTCTCTCTCCCCCCCCCCTCTCTCTCTCTCTCTCCCCCTATCTCTCTCCCTCTCTCCCTCTCTCCCTATATATCTCTCTCCCTCCCTCCCTCTCTCTCTCCCCCTCTCTCTCTCTCTCCCTCCTTATCCCTTTCCCTCTCACTACCCCTCCCGCTCTCTCCCCCTCTCTCTGTGACCCTCCCTTTCCTTCCCTTCATCTATCTGCCTCCGTCTCTCCCTCTCTCTCTCTCCCTCCCTCTCCCTCCTTCTGTCTCTCCCTCCCTCCCTCTCCCTCCATCTCTCACTCTCGTTATTTCTCCTCTCTGACACTCTCTCTCTCTCTCTGACATTATCTTTCTCTCTGTCTCTCTATCTCTGACATTCTCTCTCTTTCTCTCTCTCTCTCTCTGACATTATCTCTCTCTCTCTCTCTCTCTCTCTCTCTCTCTCTCTCTCTCTATGCATCTTCCTCTCCCTCTCTCCCTCTCCCTCTCCCTCTCTCTCCCTCCCTCTCTCTCCCTCCCTCTCTCTCCCTCCCTCTCTCTCTCCATCTCCCTCTCTCCCTCTCTCTCTCTCTCTCCATTTCACTCTCACTCCCACTCCCTCTCTCTCCCCCTCCCTCAATATCCCTCCCTCTCCCTCCCTCTTTCTCTCCCTCCTGCTCCCTCTCTCTCTCACCCCGTAACCCTATCTCTCTCCCACTCTCTTCCTCTCCCTCTCTCTCTCTCTCTCTCCCTCCCACTCCTCCTCCCTCTATCTCCCCATCGCTCTCTCTCTCTCTCTCCCTTCAGCTCCCTCTTTCTTTCTCTCCCTCCCTCCCTTTCTCTCTATCTCTCCCTCCCACTCCCTCCCTATCTTTGTCTCTCTCCCTCCCATTCCATTCGACCCCCTCCCGCTCCCTCTCTCTCTCTCCCCCTCCCTCTATCTCTCTCCCTACCTCTCCCTCCTTCCCTATCCCCCTCTCTCTCTCTCTCTCTCTCTCTCTCTCCTGCTCCCTCTCTCTCTCCATCCCGCTCCCTCTCTATCTCTCCCCTTCCCACTCCCTCTCTCTCTCCCCCTCCCTCTATCTCCCTCTCTCCCTCTCCCTCCTTCCCTCTCCCTCTCTATCTCTCCTTCTCCCTCTCTCTCTCTCTCTCTCCCTCTCCCTCTCCGTCTCCCTCTCCCTTCCTCCCTCTCCGTCTCCCTCTCCCTTCCTCCCTCTCCCTCTCTCTCTCTTCCTCTCTCTCTCACTCCATCTCTGTCCCTCTCTCTCTCTCCCTCTCCCTCTCCCTCTTTCACCGCCTCCCTATATCTCCTTCTATCTCTCTCCCACTTTCTCCCCGTCGCTACATCTCCCTCCCTCTCCCTCTCTCTCTATCCCTCCCTCTCCCTCCCTCTCTATCCCTCCCTCTTCCTCCCTCTCCCTCTCCCTCTCTCTCTCCCTCTCCCCCCCTCTCTCTCTCTCTCTCTCTCTTCCTCCCTCACGCTCCCTCCCTCTATCCCTCCTGCTACCTCTCTCTCTCTCTCCCTCCTACTCCCTCTCTCTCTCTCTCCCTCCCGCTACCCCCCTTCCTCCCTCCCTCTATCTCCCTCCCGCTAGCCCCCTTCCTCCCTCCCTCTCCCTATCTCTGTCCCCTGCTCTCCCTCTCTCTCTCTCTCTCTCCCCTGCTCCGTCTCTCTCTCTCTCCCACCTTCTCCCTCTCTCTCCCTCTCGTTCCATCCCTCTCTCCCTCCCGCTCCCTCTCTCTCTCTATCTCACCCTCCCTCCCTCTCTCTCTCTCTCTCTCTCTCTCTCTCTCTCTCTCTCTCTCTCGTTATCTCCCTCCCTTCCATCTCTCTCTCTCTATCTTCCTCCCTTTCCTCCCTCTATCTCCCTCCCTCTCCCTCTCGCTCTCTCCCTCCTTATCCCTCTCGCTCTCTCCCTCCTTATCCCTCTCGCTCTTTCCCTCTCTCCTTCCTACTTCGTCTCTATCTCTCTCTCCCTCTCTCTCTCTCTCCCTTCCTCCCTCCCTCCCTCTCTCTCTTACTCCATGTCTCCCTTCCTCCCTCCCTCCTCGACATCCTCTTTCTCTTGTGCTATCTCCACCCATCGTGCCACTCACCCTCCCTCTCCCTCTCTCACTAGTTCTCTCAATTTATCTCTCTCTCTCCCTCCTCTCTGCTATCTCCCTCTCTCACCCCTATCTTTGTCTCCTTTGATTTCTCCATTCTCCCTCTAGCTATTTCTAATTAATTTTCTCTATTTCCCTCTCATTTTGTTCATCTTTCCCCACATGTATCCCCTTTAATTCTCACTTTGTGTGCGTATCTCTCTCTTGTGCACCTTGCCCTTCTCTCCTTCAATTTCTCTAGTCTCCTTCTACCTCTTTCTCCTTCACTTTCTCCCTTTTCCTCTCTCTATTTACCTCTACCCCTTGCGTCCCCTTCCACACTCACTTTGTGTGTGTTTCTCTCTCTTACTAGGTCACTTTCTTCCCAATCCACTTTTAAAAGGTGCAATATTACAAAGTAACAAAAAAAAATCCATTTTAAGATATTAAAATTTAAATATAAATAAAACTGAAAATCATAAAATAATTGCTCTAATAAAACGTATAATACATTATAAATTTTTTTTATATAATTATTTTTTTAAATAACGAATTTAAAAGAACACATGGACCGTACTTTATGTAAAAGATATATAATAAAAAATAAAATATGTGAATGGATAAAAGAAGAAAAACCTCATAGGTATGCTCAGGCAGATGGAACATCATGAATCTACTCTAACAAATCTGGGAATAGAAAAGACAGGCAGGGCATGGGGATGGCCATGGCAGGGAAAAAAGGTAAGAACGATATTCTAGCGAAGCCAAGAAATGCAAACAGAAACCTGAGTATGGTGTTATTAACTCTAATTAGAAACATTTTTTAGAATAGAAATTTGTTATATGAAATTAACCTAATAAATTTAATTCAACAATCCTTGTAACTCTTTACCATTAAAATTATAAAGAATTATTTCGAAGCTGAAATCATCAAGTATATCCTTCAACTTAAAAAAATTGTTGAAATATATCCCTAAATTAAAAAAAAAATCAGTGAAGTGTATAAAGAACTATTTCAACACCGAAATCTTTAACTGTATCCTTCAACTTCAAAAAAATCAATGAAATATATCCTTCAATTTCAAAATAAATTTAGTGAAGCGTGTAGAAAATGACAATAGCATAGGCAACTATGTGCTTACCTTAATAGCATTGATTGCAGCTCATGCTTTGTCCATACAGCGGACGGCCTATGGTCTAGTGATCAATGGCCTTCCTCAATGTTACCTCTCAAGCGGTGGAACATCCTTATTCAAAATAAAATCCTCAATGGATTGGTGTTCCCTCCACCAAACGTAACCCACCATGGACTCTCGTTGCCGCTACCAAATACAACTCATCACGGACTATTCCCACTGCACACATATAAACAGAGAACGCAGAAAGCTCCATGGGAGAGAAGTGGAGAGAAATATCTAAACCACAATGAAATTTAAATTTCATTTCAACTTGACGCTGTTTTTTTTACCACCAGCTTTTTTTGCATATTCTGACAGGAAACAACTAGATGAAATTGAAATTTCGAAATTTCATTTCAACTTCAGAATCAGCATTGACGAGTTTTTTTGCATCTTTTGGTTTCTAACAGTAAAGTTTCAGTAATTGACCACTCCAACGTTCATATTTTAATTTTGTAGATGTGCAGCATTTTCATTATAAATTTTGTGTTACACGTTGAAAATTTTAATTAGAATGTTTGTGTATGGCTAGATTATGTTAAAAATATCTCCGATCGTGAGCCACGTCTTTCAACCTGCTCTTCCTTTTCTGAGCTGAACAGACCACTCCAATTAGTTGAAACAATGTTCCACGGACCACTCCAACTGGTTGGAAAAGCAACTAAGTTGCATTTGATTTTATTTATTTTTTTCTATAATATGGATATTTTCTTTATTTTTTAACCATTATAATATTTTAAATAAAACATTTGATTGCGTTGACCATGTCAAATTAAATATAATCACCGGTTACTTCATTTATAAATTATGAGAAAGATATTTATATATTTGGTATAAAATTAATCATACTTTGAAAATAAAGTAAATATTTCTCATGTTGTAAAATGTAGTTATATTTGTAAATTATAAAAAGTAATATTTCTCATGTTGTAAAATATAATTATATTTGTAAATTATAAAATTTATATTTGAGTATCTATTTACAATAAAATAAAGTAAATATTTCTCATATTGTAAAATGTAGTTATGTTTGTAAATTATAAAATTGGTATTTGAGTATATATTTACAATAGATATAATCAATTGTATAAAACCTATATATATATATATATATATATTTGCAAAGTGTGATTGAATTTTTATGATTAAAATGCTTGTGATTTGTTTTATTTTTAAATTATATATTAATTTTTTACAATTAATAATAATAAAAAGATAAAATAAATTTATAATTTATTTATTTTTTATTATTATTTTTGGATAATATAAGTATATTATAAGCTAAATTTTCTGACGCTTATTATGAATCAATGTTTGCTAAATATTATTAACTATTTAATTTAATAAACTATGTTAATATATATGTATTTCATAATTTGAAGACATACAATAACCAATAAGAATCTAATAGTTTCCTTTTGTTTTATTCACATTACATCTTAATTAACAACATATTCGTAATCATTATAACTTTAAATTTTTTAAAAAAAATATATAAAATCAAACTAATTAAACATATGTAATGCATAAATTTGAGGACATGTTATTATAATCTTATCATTTAATTGTTTTCGTAAGTAAGAGGTTAAGTTGTAAATATGTTAAATGAGAGAATAATTTATTTTATTTATTTATAATTGGGTAGAGAGACTCATTCTTTTGGGAGCCTGAAGGCAATGTGTAAGCATGTCCTTGCTCCACATGGAGTTGATACATGTTACCTCTTAAAATATGAATACAATATTCTCTAAATAGAAAAATAATGTGAGCTATAATAAAAAAGAAAAAAGAAATATGATATGCATGCTTAATTAGTTGTCCATATGACCTAATAAAATTTCATGAAAAGTAATTAGAAGTAAACAAAAAAATTATGTGACTACAATTTTTAAACCTTATATATTTAAAAAAATATGTGAACAAGTGATAACAACTTCATATATATCTATAATGAGAAAAATGTTGAAAGAATATATTTTAAATTTTTATAAAATAAAATGCCCCATGTGGATTATGAATCAAATATTTTAATGTAAATTAATATTCAGTTATACTTGAAAATATAGTAATAACCAAAAAACCATTTCAATGCACATCTTGTGTAACCTCTATAGCATTCAGAAATAAGATTTAAACAATGAAAAATTACATAAAAGAAATTTGATCCCTCTTGGCTCAAGTTAGATCAGTGCTTAAAACATATCTATATTAATTCTTCAAATAATTGTTTAATATATGGGTTGGCTTGACCCTAGGAGTTTTTAAATGGGTTGGTTTGACCCTAGGGGTTTTAATGGTTTACATAATTGTTGAGCGGAGGTGGGTCCCTTGTTCCACAAACAAGGGGACTCCTACATCAATGTTTGGTTTGTTCATGACCTTAAAATTGGATGATAATAATAATAATTATACAACTTGAGTGAGCCTAATGGTTAACAACATGTCTCTCCTCCTAAGAAATCGCAAGTTCAAAGCTAGAGAGTGTAGAGTGTGGATTTTAGAAAAAATAAACCAAAAAAATCCACAAACTTTCAAAAATGACACTAAAAACAATTTATATTAAAATTAAATTATAATTAATAAAATATTTAATAATATTCAATTAAATTTATATAAATAATTAAAAAATATATTTTAAATGCAAATCTTCACACTTTTTTTTTTTTGTTAATTCTGTAGGACCTCTCTTTTCTATTATTGAGAGCAAGTTGCCAAATAAATACATCAAGGAGAAGAGCCTCAACCTGCCCAAAGGGAAACCAGGTTTGTTGGCCATCTTAAAAAGTTAAAGGCCAACCAAAATCGATATTGTTTTAGTCTATCTGTAGCAACTAGAACTATGCGACTATGTTCATAGTACTTACATATACAGCAACAACTGTAATATCGTTGAACAAAAAACATATATAAACAAAAAGAAATTAAGAAGCCTAGCCATCAGAAGAGTGCAAAGGGGCTGGATCTTCAGCAGATGACCCAAACAGCTCCACCCACTGCATATCTCGCAGCTGCTCTTCAATGCATCCAATACGATCATTCTGCTTCTGTTGAATCTTGGTCATGGTAGTCATGTCTAGTTTGATATGGTTGAGCTCAAATAACAGCGAGGAATGAGCATCATGTTCCTTCATACTCATGAGAGCTTGGGCAAGAAGACATTTAAATCGCCAATACATCTTTACAGTTTGCTGGAAAAGGGATACCCTACCCCTAGTGCTACCAGGGTCTAGCAAGAAATCCATGGTGTCTCGCTGGTGCTGGAGATCTACGCCGGCTTCCAAAATATGCTTCTCCCAGACCTGTATATTCTTACGAATAGGCAAAAATTTTATTTGGTCGCAGGCAGGATTTGAAACCGGGTTGGGCGGACACAACCAGAGCGGGTTGACCAACGGACCTTAAACCCCTTCTTCCGCAACTTATTTCCCTGGAGCAAACCGGCTTTGTTACAGGCCGCCAAATTCTGGATGGGATAGTTACTGCTCAAGAAGCCATTCATTCGTTACAGACCAAACGGGTTAAAGGTATGATGATCAAATTAGATTTAGCAAAAACGTATGATCGTATAAGCTGGTCCTACCTTTTGGCAGTTCTTAAGAGTTTTGGGTTCGATCAACGTTGGTTGCAATGGCTTTTCTCTTTTATATCGACACCGAATTTCTCTATTCTTGTTAATGGCATTCCATCACAGCCTTTTAATATCTCAAGAGGCCTTCGCCAGGGAGATCCTTTATCTCCTTTCTAGTTTATCATAGCTGCAGAAGGGCTTGGCCATCTACTTAAAGCCTTTCTCTCAGAGCACCAACTGCATGGTTTGAAACTCTGGGGTCCTGCTATTGCTTTGACTCATCAACAATTTGTTGATGATATCTTACTCTTTTGTGAAGCTTCAGTCCATGAGATCAGAAAAATTCTTGCTATTTTGGATATCTTTATGGAGGCCTCAGGTACGCTTGTGAACAAAGATAAATCTCATGTTTATTTCTTTAATATCAACAATGCTTGTCAACAGTACCTTGCTCGTCTCCTTGGTTTTCGTATTGGTTCTTTCCCCATGCGATACTTGGGTGTACCATTATGTAAAACCCAGTTAAGAGTTGCATATTGGCATGATCTCATTATAAAGATGGAACAAAAATTGAAAAACTAGGCGTTTCGAGTTCTTAATGCTCCTGGTCGACTAATTTTATTGAAATCAGTTCTGCAATCTATTCCTATATATCAACTTTCAGGCAGAGCAGCCCTGAAAAGTATCTGTAATCAATTGGTCAGTCTCTTTACAAAGTTTTTCTAGCAAGGATCGCAAAATAATAGGAAGTGGCCTTTAGTATCATGGCAGACGCTGATTAAATCTAAATCTGCATGGGGGCTAGGTCTTCGTGATCCCTTACTCCTTAATCAAGTGATGGGTGCAAAACTCTGGTGGCGGTGGCTCCAAGGGGGAAATGACTTGTGGAAGACACTCTGGGAAACAAAGTATGAGATGCCCCACTCTATTGCTACAAAATTGAAAATTGATGTTGTTCCTAAAGGATCAGCGATTTGGAATCTTGCAGCGGGCAACCGATTTCTTATTCCCCAGCATAGCTTTTGGGAAGTGAGGGATGGCACAACTGTGCTTTTTTGGGAGGATTCATGGCAACAAAGAGAGAAATTATTTCCTCGCTTAGTTCTTGTTGAACTCTTCATATTTACTAATACTCCACACCACCAATTGGTCTCCAATTATTGGACTCAGCATCAGCTGACTCACTGGCGGAAATGGAAAGAGAAAGTGGCATGGCCTGGCGCACCGAACACTCTGCAATGGCATAATTATGACTGTGAGATGCAGACTAGGAAAATCAAGATACAAACTAGGACAGACATGCTTCGTTGGGGCTATCGACCAAAAGGAATGTTTACTATTAATGAGGGTTATTGTCACACCTCCAATTGTCACACCTCGTTATTTTTTTTTTATTTTTTTTTTTCCTCTCAGAATCCCAAAGTGGTGTATCCTCTTTGATCTTTAATTGTAATAATATCCCTTACAATCTTTTATTTTAATTACCCTTATATACCTATATATATATATATATATATATATATATATGTATATATATATATATGTTATCTTCCTCACTCCAACTATTTATGTATAATTATTATTCCCCTTAATTAAAATCCATATACATCTACATATCGGTATTGTCATATTCACCCCAACTCTTTATGTATGAAAAAATTTTCCACTTAATTAAAAGCTACATGTTTTAAGGTTAATTCATTTCTATTTACATCCATCTATCATAGAGTGGGTATGTTACCCTTTCCACTTTCCCACAAGTATAAAATCAAACCACTACTCTTATCTACCCCTAAAGGTAAGAATTGGTAACCGGCCGATTATATTTCCATCGCATGGAATTTTTATATCATCTTTTAAACCCTTAGAGTGAGTTAGGGACGTTATACCAAAATTTCATATAAAACATACAACACATATTAAGGTTTATCTCGATATGCTCCCGCCGCGTATAATCAATCTCTGTGCACATATGAATCTCTGTGCTAACCTGAATTAATTCGGCAATATACTCATTTTTGAATTTCTTAACCGTCGTATTATTAACAATTCGTACTGGTTCGCCTGGCAGATACTAACGCGTCGTTCGTTTTATTGTATTGCTTGGGATGAGTGAACCCGCCACTGCAGAGGGGTTTACCTTCAGTGGGGTGAGTACACACCCCACCCGCCAAGCAGTCTCGGGAGGTAGAAAAATTTAGGTGTCTCCTTCTAATACGCCGAGATTTTCCAGGTATAGGTTGAGGTTTCCAACTACGGTACCTTCACTGGATGAAATCGGTGGTTGTCAGCGCAGGTTAGGAGACCCATTGATTTGGTTCACCTCGGTGAGGACTAATCGCCGCGCTTGAGCCGGATTACGCCCATGTCGTACCTGAAATTCTAGGGTTAAAGCACAACTACGACGCGGCCATGGTACCGCATGTTCTGCACGCCAAGATTTGCCAAATCCCCCCTCGGAATCTGGTGCAACACCTGGCCACTGCGTTTAGGGTTTCGGTTTTTGTTTTTCATACACTCAACCAGAACTGCGTTTAGGGTTACGGGTTTGCTTTCTTAAACCCCAGTCTGCTCCTTTTTATTCTCTTGTCCCGGTCTTCGTTTTCATTTGCATTTCTCTTCAACAGTTTGGTGGTCGAGTACGCTTTCCTTTTTCAGCAGATTCGTGTTGTTTATTTCTTTGTCATGCGTTCAGGCCTGAAATATTATTAGGTTATTCGTATTGTATATTTTTTTTTCCTAAAGTTTTTTCTTTCACTACGCTTACACTTATCCGGTTTGTGTTGATAGTTTACAGGTATTACCCCACGACCTCTCTGTCCAGGGTTTATTCTCGATTCCCATTCGGCTTGTTCAGCGAATACCATCTCGTCTGCATGAAGACGTAACGGTTAAGGGGCGATTTACCGGCCTCGCCTTTCTCTGTTCCGCTCAATTCTTGTTGAATAAATTCTTGTGAAATTTGTTAAATCTTCTCTGGTTTTCAATCGTTGTTACACCCTCATTGAATTCGTGTCCTGAGGAATTACATGGAAATTCAGGTTTGCAACTGGCGGCCACCCTATGATTTCATTCGCATAGGTTCAGCATGGTTAGGCCATGCGTTTGTGTTTTTATATTTTATTTTTTTTATATTATTTCCCTGTTTAGTAGAGAAATGCGAGGTTTAGATTTCGACTGTTTGATTTAGGGCCCTCTCGTCTAACTCTTACTTAGCTCACGGTTCCAACTTTCATTAAGATTGCAGATTACTCTGGGTTGGTTTTTTTATTTCGTTTTACATGTTCGGATGGGTTGGCAAACTGTGAACTCTAACATAATGTAGGTTATATCCTATCGCGTGGCGAGGCATTTTCAGGCGGTCATGCTCGTAACTGAATAGATGTTATACCCTGGAGTTAAACTTTTCGGGACTGTCTTTTAGGTTATGGCTGCGTGCCCCCTCCCGAATTATCATTGCTGCACTATCTGAGAAATGGTTTGCCTATCCTCTGTCAATTCTAGCCGATTCCCCAGCGTCTATCCGGTATGAGGAAAAATTTATGTTTATTTATATGGCGCAGACAGGCCTACGCTCTTTTACATCTAGATGATACTGTTACACATCTTCTGCACATTGAATTTTTCCAAGTTATGTTAAGTTAGACAAATCCGGTTAATGGAGAGTTAAGGTTACATATCAGTTGCTCTCCCATTGCAATTCATGGCATTGTCTTTTCTGTTTAATTTTACACAGAGCATAAATACAGAGGTTATGAATGTTAGTTTAATCGAGGACTTCATGAAATAGAGTTTATATTGACAGATTGGATAACACCATTTTCAAATGTGGATACGCGGTAAACTAACCAACGTACCCACCTACCAATACTCTCGGTATACTCAAGGAATTTCATACTTTTTTTTTTTTCCCTCGCCCACTATTCTTTTATGATCGAAGTTACATCAAGCCATTGGTTTCATTCCGGGGTTTTTATAGTTCGGTATTAACGTATATACACCTACAAACCGTTATTTTTTTAGTTCACGGCACTTTGCTCTGAACTTGTTATTAACATGAGTTGGTATGGTATCTCTCGGTAATTAAATTATTTCCTCGTTTTACTCATAGTTATATGTATTGCGGGAATTAGTGAAACGAGCTATTATTAGCTCTCGGCATTTACATGAAATATGGGAACTAGATATTTGTTTATTCTCTCGGCATTGGTATAGTTGTTTTTGGTGATAACCTACCCGCATTAATAAAATTTGACTGTACGCTTGTTCCAATAATTGTAGGGATCCTATATGTAATTCATTTCAACATGATTGGCTCGTATTTGTATTTCCTCCTTGACACGTATATGGCTCATATATATATGATTCATGTTTATGTCATCTTTTTTTTTTTGTACATATATAGAATTTTATTAAATGCTTATTCATATATTTGATAGTTCATGTGATAGTATACATTCAGCATAGATTACATCCTTTTCCCTAATACTTAATTGAAGGGTTAAAGATGAAATTTAACATCCACTATACTCTACAATTATTATGCATGCTATAATACTACTGTAAAGTAGAAGTACTTCATTATCTAGAAGAATTTCAAATGTTATCCTCTACTGTCTTTACTTTATTTACCTGAGTTCTGCTACAATATTCTTCTAACATACTTATGAGCATGTAACATCACTTGATATCTACATGAACTCAGAATTTATATAATTATCTATGGAGATTAAGTAACTCTAGATCTAAACCGACCTTGGTTTAGAGTTTCTGGGGTTTCTACTCTATGAAGTTATGGTCTACAACTAACCAGAATCTGGAAGGTAAAAGCCTTAGGATGGATTCTGGTAAATGTAGTACTAAGATCAATCATACCATTAAATTTGATTTTATATGTAGCCAATTCATACTATCATACAACAAAATAACCAGAATTTCAGAACATACCACAATTGCAATTGACCAACCTCCCAACCTTAGAGTCCTCTTTGTCTCCCAGGACTCACCCCCGAGCAGAGATCACCTCCTAGAGCAGATCAACCTCTGATCTGCCTAGGAGCAGCTTATTTAAGCTCATATTCCCCAAAGCATGTTTCTAATTCTGCGTCCAGAATAGCAGGATGCTTTCTTTCCTGTTTAGCCTAGGCTTCCCATTTTGGGATTCTTTAAAGCTGTTTTATGCTTTTCCGCAGCTTTTCTCACCTCTTCCCAACTACTCCTCTTCATTGGGGAAATTTAGATTCCTCCTCAAATCTAAATTAAATTCTTTGAAGGATTTTTGAAAGATTTTTGGGGATTTGTTGCCTTATCCATCCTCATGGATTTGGCAAGTGATCTCTAATTCTCATCTTGGTCAAAATGCACAATCATTTTATTTATTTCCTCAAATAAAATATGCAATTACATTCACACCATACTGATCCCTTGGGGTCCACCCCCTTAGGATTTAAGTTCAAATGTCTAACTTTAAAATTCAACACACAAATTGGGGGTGTTACATATTCCCCCTCTGAAAATAAACACCGTCCTCGGTGCTGTTATTCAACTACTAGATTTTATTTAAACAAAAACGAATATTTCTCCATCATTTCAGCTTCTCTTTCCCAGGTAGCTTCTTCAGCAGTAAAGTGCTTCCACTGCACTTTTACTCTGACCACTGTTCTGTTTCTCAACTCAATTTCTTCCCGCTCCAATATTTGAAGCCGTTCTGGCAGAAACTCCCCTTCTGGTTCCACCTGTACAACATTCCAATCAACTATGTGAGAAGCATCATGCACATATTTTTTTAGTAATGAAATATGAAACACATCATGCACTTTAACATGGGGTGGTAAGGCCAGCTTGTAAGCCACTGGTCCCACCCTTTCTAAAATTTGAAAAGGCCCACAATATCTAGGAGCAAGTTTTTCACAACTTCCAACATAAAGTGTGCTCTTTTTGGGTTTGATGCGCAAATACACATGATCCCCCACTTTGAATTCTCGGTGCATTCTTTTCTTATCAGCGTAGCTTTTCTGGCGATCTTGTGCTGTCTTGATATTTCTTTGTATTTGTTTGACAATTTTTTCCATCTCTTGTAGTGCATCTGGTCCCAACACCAGTTTATCCTCTGGTTGACTCCAGCTCAAGGGAGTACGGCACTTTCTCCCATAGAGTGCCTCAAACAGACTCATCTTAATAGAGGATTGGTAACTATTATTATAGGCAAACTCAGCTAAATGCAGATACTCTTCCCATTTTGATGGCCTATCCATCACATACATTCTCAACATATCTTCTAAAATTTGATTTGTCCTTTCTGTTTGCCCATCAGTTTGAGGGTGATAGGTTGTACTAAAATTCATCTTAGTACCCATTCCTGCAAACAATCCCTTCCAAAATGCTGCTGTAAACTTAGCATCTCGATCTGAGACAATCACCTTGGGAACTCCATGCAGCCTTACTATCTCCTTTAGGAAAACATTTGCTACTTGAGCTGTTCCAAAGGTAGACTTTACTGGTATAAAGTGAGCAGCTTTTGTGAGAGTGTCTACTACTACCATTACAGAATCATGTTGATATTTAGTCTTGGGTAATCCTGTTATAAAATCCAGGGAAACTGTGTCCCATTTCCATTCTGCAATTGGCAAAGGGTTTAAAAGCCCTGCTGGGTGTTGATGCTCAACTTTGACTAACTGACATTCCATACATCTACTTAAATACTCCGCCACATCTCTTTTCATTCCTGGCCAGAACAACTTCTTCTTCAAGGCTGTTAACATCTTTTGGTATCCTGGATGTCCTGCATAGGGCTGTTTGTGATATTCATCTAGAATTTCTCTTTTCAATGACTCTATATCTGGAATATACAACCTGTTTTTGTAATATAGTAGCCCTCTTTGGTTTTTTGTGAAATCAGTGTTATCCTTTTTCTGAAATTTCACCAAGAGTGCTTCATAGTTGGGATCTTGATTTGCTACTTTTCCTACCAATTCCTCTATCTCCATCTGGGCACTACTCCCAATGCTGGTTAAATGTTGAAAAGCATTTCTACTTAATGCATCCGCAAATTTATTTTCTTTCCCCTTGATATGTTTTATATCCATATCAAATTCACTTAAAAAGGACAGCCATCTGGCTTGCCTTGCATTCAGGTCAGTTTGGGAAAAAAAATATTTAAGACTAATATGATCAGTCATCAATGTGAACTTCTTCCCCAGAAGATAGTGCCTCCACATTTTTAGAGCATGGATAACAGCTGCAAATTCTAAATCATATGCACTATAATTCTGTTCATGTATTTTCAATTTCCTAGACTCATATGCAATAACTGAATTTTCCTGCAACAAGACTCCTCCCAGCCCTTCTCTGCAAGCATCTGTACATACAATAAACTCTTTATCAGGATCAGCAATTTTTAATATAGGGGCTGAAATAAGTTTTTGTTTTAACTGCTCGAAACTATTTTGACATTTTTCAGTCCACACAAACTTGACCCCCTTTCTTTGCAATGAAGTGATGGGATGTGCTATTGCAGAAAATCTTTCCACAAATCTATGATAGTAGCCTGCCATTCCCATGAATGACCTTACTGCTGAGACATCAGTGGGGACTGGCCATTCTTTAATGGCTTTTATCTTTTCAGGGTCAACTGCCAACCCTTTTTCAGAAATAATATGACCCAGATATTGAATTTTATCTTTACAAAATTCACATTTGCTGAACTTGGCATATAGATGGTTTTCCTTTAGAGTCTGCAACACTATTCTCAAATGTTCCTTATGTTCATCTTCATTTTTAGAGTAGACTAAGATATCATCTATGAACACAAGAACAAATTTGTCCAAAAACTTTTTTAACACACTGTTCATCAAGCACATAAATGTGGCAGGGGCATTCGTCAAACCAAAAGGTAGGACTACAAATTCGTAATGCCCATACCTGGTTCGAAATGCTGTTTTACTGATGTCTTCTTCTTTAATTCTAAGCTGGTGATAACCAGTCCTTAGGTCAATCTTGGAAAAGACTGAGGCCCCTCTCACTTGATCAAAAAGATCATCAATTCTAGGAAGTGGATATCTATTCTTAATGGTCAACTTGTTCAGTTGACGATAATCAATGCACATTCTAAAAGTTCCATCCTTCTTTTTCACAAATAGAACCGGGGCTCCCCAAGGAGACACACTGGGTCTGATATACCCTTTATCTAACAACTCCTGCAATTGCATTTTTAGTTCCATGAGTTCTGGAGGACTCATCCGATAGGGGGCTCGGGAAACAGGTGTGGCTCCTCGCACCAGATCTATAGAAAAATCAATCTCTCTTTTAGGGGGAAGATGAGGGATTTCCTTGGGAAAGACTTCCTTAAATTCTCTGATGACTGGTATAGCATCCAGTAACTCTTCCTCAATTTCTGTTCTATTTCTTCTACATGCACTGCATAGACTTGGTATCCTTTTCTAGCTGTTCTTTTCAATTGTAAGGCTGATATTTGTCTTACTGAAATGGATTTTGGTTTCCCTTTTAGTATAAAAGGTTTCCCTTCCTCATCCACACAATGTAGTGTTTTATCCCAGCAATTCATCAGAGCTTTTTTCTTTTCCAGCCAGTCCATTCCTATTAGCAGGTCATAGGATCCTAATGGCAATATGTTCAAATTTACTTCTATTGGAACGCCATTTAATTGTATTGCTGTTTTGGGCAATTTATGTGTGACTTTTCTCTTAGTTCCAGTGGCCAGCTGTACCAACCATGACTGCTGGAATTTTTCAGGTTTAATTTTAAATTTTTCTACAATTCCAGGACTAATGTAACTTAAGGAAGCACCTGGATAAATCAAAACAGTAACAGGTAGGTCAGAAATCTTACCCTCCATTTCCACCATGGTTGCTTGATGTTCTGCTTGTCGATTTTCCAATGTTGCACTGATATTTGGTATATTTCTGGCTATGTCATTTACTGTTGTTGCTTCTCGCTCTCTGCTGATCATATGAATATTTCGATGGGGGCAGTCCCTCATCATATGGGGTTCTCCACAGCCCCAACATTTCAAGGGTTCCTTCATTCTAACTGTCCCTTCTTTCTTATTGTTCCCTTCTACTGGTTTTGAAGCTACTTGGGACTGAGCAGTTTGACTTTCTTTTGGTTTATTAAATTTCTTCCGCTGATGATCTCTACCAAAGTTTCTTAGATATGCTGGTTTTGGTCTTTTACCTTTGAACTCCCCCTTGTTCAGCCAGCTCTTCCCTTGTTCAGTTTTACCTTTAAACTGCTGATAGCATAATCTTTCTTTTCTAATAGCTTCATCCATTGTCTTTGGGTTGTCAAACTCAATTTTCTCCTTGTACACAGTAGGCAAACAATTTAAAAACCTTTGCACCTTTGCCTTTTCTTCTCTAATGTAAGGGACATACCTCAGTAAATTTGTAAACTTAGTGACAAACTCATCGATGGTGAGCTGTCCCAGTCTAAGTTCATGGAATTCTTTAGCTTTATCGTCATAGTACCGCTCATTCAAGTAGCGATTTTTGAACTTAACCTGGAAATCTTCCCAAATAACTGTCTTTTCCTCAATGGCATGCACCATCTTTGTCTCTTCCCAGCACAGTGTAGATTTTCCTTGTAGCTGGTACACAGCTAATCTGGCCTTCAGATTGCTTTCATATTCATAAACTTGGAAATACTTGATCATGTTCAGCAACCAAGCTTCAGCATCTTCTTCCTTCTCCCCATCATAGGAGGGAGGTTTGATCTTTCTAAATCCCCCCTGCAATTCTCTTTTCTGCTTGTGTTGATGTCTAGCTGCATCATCATCATCAGACTCATCCATCTTCCTCTTTCCGGAACCTTCGCCTTCCTGGCTGTTCCGGGAAGTTAGTTCTCTTATGAGCTTTTCCTGCTCCTTACTGGCTGATGACAACATGTCATTCTTCGTTTCCGTCAAACACTGCTATACTGTGTAACATAAAGCACACGTGCACTGATCCTGAGTAGCAAACTCATCACGCAGATCCACATAAATTCCTCCTTCTTCAGCCATTTTATCACCACTGTACACACTCATACATTTGATTAGTAAGACAAAAAAAAAAAAACAACAATTTCTACAATATTCAACACATTCAGAATTTAATGAGCACAATAACAACAGCCCAGTTTTTGTACTTGGGCTTTGATACCATTTGTCACACCTCCAATTGTCACACCTCCAAATTTTTTATTTATTTATTTTTTTTTCCTCTCAGAATCCCAAAGTGGTGTATCCTCTTTGATCTTTAATTGTAATAATATCCCTTACAATCTTTTATTTTAATTACCCTTATATACTTATATATATATATATATATATATATAGGTGTTATCTTGCTCACTCCAACCATTTATGTATAATTATTATTCCCCTTAATTAAAATCCATATACATATACATATAGGTATTGTCATATTCACCCCAACTCTTTATGTATAAATATTTTTCCACTTAATTAAAAGCTACATGTTCTAAGGTTATTTCATTTCTATTTACATCCATCTATCATAAGGTGGGTATGTTACCCTTTCCACTTCCCCAAAGTATAAAATCGAACCACTACTCTTTATCTACCCATAAAGGTAAGACTTGGTAACCGGCCGATTATATTTCCATCGCATGGAATTATTATATCATCATTTAAACCCTTAGAGTATGTTAGGGACGTTATACCAAAAGTTCATATAAAACATACAACACATATTACAGTTTATTTCGATATGCTCCCACCGTTTATAATCATCGGCGTAACATTTCACCAGCTATATTTCTTGAACCTCTATGATAACCTGAATTCAATCGGCAATATGCTCATTTTGAATTTCTTAACCGCCATTATTAACAATTCTTACTAGTTTGTATGGTAGATACTAACGCGTCTTTCATTTTATTGGAGTGTTTGGATGAGTGAACCCGCCACGGCAGAGTTTTGCATTCAGTGGTGTGAGTACACACCCCCACCCGTCAAGCAGTCTCGGGAGGTAGGGAACTTTATGTGTCTTCTTCTAATACGTCGAGATTTTCCAGGTACAGGTTGAGGTTTCCAACTACGGTACCTTCACTTGATGAATTCGGCGGTTGTCAGCACAGGTTAGGAGACCCATTGATATGGTTCACCTCAGTGAGGACGGATCGCAGCGCTTGAGCCGGATTACACCCATGTTGTACCTGAAATTCTAGGGTTAAAGCACAACTACTACGCGGCCATGGTACCGCGTGTTCTGCATGCCAAGATTTGTCAAATCCCCCCTCGGAATCTGGTGCAACACCTGGTCATTGTGTTTAGGGTTTCGGTTTTGTTTTTCATACACTCAACCAGAAACTGCATTTAGGGTTACGGGTTCGCCTTCTTAAAACCCAGTCTGCTCCTTTTTATTCTCTTGTCCCGGTCTTCGTTTTCATTTGCATTTCTCTTCAACAGTTTGGTGGTCGAGTACGCTTTCCTTTTTCAGCAGATTCGTGTTGTTTATTTCTTTGTCATGCGTTCAGGCCTGAAAGATTATTAGGTTATTCGTATTGTATATTATTTTTTCCTGAAGTTTTTTCTTTCACTACGCTTACACTTATCCGGTTTGTGTTGATTGTTTACAGGTATTACCCCATGGCCTCTCTGTCCAGGGTTTATTCTCGATTCCCATTCGGCTTGTTCAGCGAATACCATCTCGTCTGCATGAAGACGTAACGGTTAAGGGGCGATTTACCGGCCTCGTCTTTCTCTGTTCCGCTCAATTCTTGCTGAATAAATTCTTGTGAAATTTGTTAAATCTTCTCTGGTTTTCAATCGTTGTTACACCCTCATTGAATTCGTGTCCTGAGGAATTACATGGAAATTCAGGTTTGCAACTGGCGGCCACCCTATGATTTCATTCGCATAGGTTCAGCATGGTTAGGCCATGCGTTTGTGTTTTTATATTTTTTTTTTTTATATTATTTCCCTGTTTAGTAGAGAAATGCGAGGTTTAGATTTCGACTGTTTGATTTAGGTCCCTCTCGTCTAACTCTTACTTAGCTCACGGTTCCAACTTTCATTAAGATTTCAGATTACTCTGGGTTGGTTTTTTTATCTCGTTTTACATGTTCGAATGGGTTGGCAAACTGTGAACTCTAACATAATGTGGGTTATATCCTATCGCGTGGCGAGGCATTTTTAGGCGGTCATGCTCGTAACTAAATAGATGTTATACCCTCGAGTTGAACTTTTCGGGACTGTCTTTTAGGTTATGGCTGCGTGCCCCCTCCCGAATTATCATTGCCGCACTATCTGAGAAACGGTTTGCCTATCCTCTGTCAATTCTAGCCGATTCCCCAGTGTCTATTCGGTATGAGGAAAAATTTATGTTTATTTATATGGCGCAGACAGGCCTACGATCTTTTACATCTAGATGATACCGTTACACATCTTCTGCGCATTGAATTTTTCCAAGTTATGTTAAGTTAGACAAATCCGGTTAATGGAGAGTTAAGGTTACATATCAGTTTCTCTCCCATTGCAATTCATGGCATTGTCTTTTCCGTTTAATTTTACACAGAGCATAAATACAGAGGTTATGAATGTTAGTTTAATCGAGGTGACTTCATGAAATAGAGTTTATATTGACAGATTGGATAACACCATTTTCAAATGTGGATACGCGGTAAACTAACCAACGTACCCACCTACCAATACTCTCGGTATACTCAAGGAATTTCATACTTAATTTTTTTTCCCTCTCCCACTATTCTTTTATGATCGAAGTTATATCAAGCCATTGGTTTCATTCCGGGGTTTTTATAGTTCGGTATTAACGTATATACACCTACAAACCGTTATTGTTTTAGTTCACGGCACTTTGCTCTGAACTTGCTATTAACATGAGCTGGTATGGTATCTCTCGGTAATTAAATTATTTCCTCGTTTTACTCATAGTTATATGTATTGCGGGAATTAGTGAAACGCGCTATTATTAGCTCTCGGCATTTACATGAAATATGGGAACTAGATATTTGTTTATTCTCTCAGCATTGGTATAGTTGTTTTTGGTGATAACCTACCCGCATTAATAAAATTTGACTGTACGCTTGTTCCAATAACTGTAGGGATCCTATATGTAATTCTTTTCAACATGATTGTCTCGTATTTGTATTTCCTCCTTGACACGTATATGGCTCATATATATATGATTCATGTTTATGTCATCTTTTTTTTTTTGTACATATATAGAATTTTATTAAATGCTTATTCATATATTTGATAGTTCATGTGATAGTATACATTCAGCATAGATTACATCCTTTTCCCTAATACTTAATTCAAGGGTTAAAGATGAAATTTAACATCCACTATACTCTACAATTATTATGCATGCTATAATACTACTGTAAAGTAGAAGTACTTCATTATCTATAAGAATTTCAAATGTTATCCTCTACTGTCTTTACTTTATTTACCTGAGTTCTGCTACAATATTCTTCTAACATACTTATGAGCATGTAACATCACTTGATATCTACATGAACTCAGAATTTATATAATTATCTGTGGAGATTAAGTAACTCCAGATCTAAACCGACCTTGGTTTAGAGTTTCTGGGGTTTCTACTCTATGAAGTTATGGTCTACAACTAACCAGAATCTGGAAGGTGAAAGCCTTAGGATGGATGCTGGTAAATGTAGTACTAAGATCAATGATACCATTAAATAGATTTTTATTTTTTTATTTTTATGTAGCCAATTCATATCATCATAAAATAGAATAGCAAGAATTTCAGAACATACCAAAATCTGCAAATGACCAACCTCCCAACCTTAGAGTCCTCTTTGTCTCCCAGGACTCACCCCCGAGCAGAGATCACCTCCTAGAGCAGATCCACCTCTGATCTGCCTAGGAGCAGCTTATTTAAGCTCATATTTCCCCAAAGCATGTTTCTAATTCTGCGTCCAGAATAGCAGGATGCTTTCTTTCCTGTTTAGCCTAGGCTTCCCATTTTGGGATTCTTTAAAGCTGTTTTATGTTTTTCCTCAGCTTTTCCAGCTTTTCTCACCTCTTCCCAACTACTCCTCTTCATTGGGGAAATTTAGATTCCTCCTCAAATCTAAATTAAATTCTTTCAAGGATTTTTGAAAGATTTTTGGGGATTTGTTGCCTTATCCATCCTCATGGATTTGGCAAGTGATCTCTAATTCTCATCTTGGTCAAAATGCACAATCATTTTATTTATTTCCTCAAATAAAATATGCAATTACATTCACACCATACTTATCCCTTGGGGTCCACCCCCTTAGGATTTAAGTTCAAATGTCTAACTTTAAAAATTCAAGACACAAATTGGGGGTGTTACAG